>PVLA01004662.1:99598-169379 GCA_004027455.1 Hydrochoerus hydrochaeris | reverse complement strand
GGACACATATGTTACGCCACCGGCCACCTAAGACAGGCACAGGACCAATTGCTGTCCTGCAGGCCCATGACGGGTAAGGCCTGGTTGGGTTCATATGAAGAGTCCTTGACCTAAGACAGGCGCTGTCCTACAGGCAGCCAGAGACGGGCAACTAGGACACATATGTTACGCCACCGGCCGCCTAAGACAGGCACAGGACCAATTGCTGTCCTGTGGGCCCATGACGGGTAAGGCCTGGTTGGATTCATATGAAGAGTCCTTGACCCAAGACAGGCACTGTCCTCACAGGGCCTGCCATACTCCCATAAGTGATAAGGGGAAAAAATGTAGGGAGCGGTATGATAGCTTCACAGCTGCTGCTCCATCGCTCCCTCCTGTGGGCATCCTGGTGTGTCGGTTTACATTTCCCAAGCTAATTAAGTAACAAGATTAAAATGTAACAAAGGTGAAAAAAGTTAATTAACACATGTTGTTTAAGATTATCCCTGCCTGGCCCTAAGCCTGGGACGCTTCCTGCTTGGGGTTTAGGTTACTGCCAAAAGTTAGCAAATATATACTCCAGCTTCTGAAAAATAAAGCAGATTCAGATTCACTCACAGACTGGTGTGCAGTGTCTTCTGTCTCTCACTCGCCAACTCCCTGACCACCTTTGGGACCCCTGAGCCCTGCCGCAGCTGGACTCCAGCAAATTATACATAATTATATGTTTATGTTGCTTAATTAACATAATGAACTCCAGTTCCATCTATTTTCCTACAAATGACATACTTTAATTATTCTTTACGGCCATTTTCTTTATCCATTCATCTGTTGACTAGCACTTGGGCTGTTTTCGTAGCTTAACTACTGTAAATTGCACTATATTATATGGGTTTTCAGCTGTCACTATAGTATGCTTTTAATTCTTTTCATAATAAACCAAGGAAAGGCATAGCTGGATCAAATAGTAGCTATACTTTTAACGTTTTAAGGAACTTCCATACCAATTTTCATGACTATACTTGCCCACCAACAGTACAGAACAGTTCCTTTTTCATCTATCCTTGCCAGTATGCATTCCTTCATTCGTTCATTCATTGTTTTCTTGATAGACATTCTGAAGAGTAAGATAGGCTCTCAATTCAGTGTAGTCTCAATTCAGTGTAGTTTCAATTTCAAGATCTTGAACATTTTTCATGTACTTATTATCCATTTGTACATATTTTGAGAATTGTCTATTTGCTCACTTATTGACTGGGCTATTTGTATGTTAAGTGTTTTTGAGTTGCTTACATGTTGAGTCTACTAGTCCTCTGTTGAAAGAGTAGCTGCAGAGATTTTCCTCCTGTTTGTGGGCTGGAATGGCTGTGTTTAAAGAGCTGGTGTGAGCTGCTGGGAGGCCATTCCATTGCTGATGTGTTGAGTCTCATCATCCAGGCTATGCTGCAGAATCAGTGTTTTCTTTTTGTTTGTTTCATTTTTGTTTTGCAGAGCTGGGGACTAAACACAGAGTTTTCACACTAATAACATCCCCAGCTTTTCTTCTAATATTTTGAGACAGGATTTTTCTAAATTGCTAAACTGCCCAGGCTGGGCTTAAACTTGCAATCCTTCTGTCTCTGCCCAGAATGCTTGGATTACACCAGAGTGCTTGAGGTGCACCACCAAGCCCAGCTAGTGTCTTTATGCATCCCTAAAAAAAGGTACCGCTGTTCAAGTCAGCAGGCCTAACTTAGAAGCACACAAAGAAAAAGCCTAGGACTTTCATCTGTAATAGAATGTGACTGCCAAAGAGCTAATGCTGTATTAGGATGGATCTACTATTAGGCTGCAGGAAGAGAATGAGGTATGGTCTTAGGGCAAGTCCTCCATGTTGGTCAGACATTCAGCCTCAGTCTGAGGCCCACACTTCACTAAAGAACAGGCAGATGAGGATGGGAAAGAACCACATATGTGGCTGTATGAAGAATGAGTAAGGAAACTCATTTAAGGTAGAAAAAAATGAGCTTTCATTTATTAGCTAAAGAGAAATTAAGAGTTTTTTTGTGTGGATAAAAGGAGAGAAAGGAGCTCAACAGATGACAGTGGCACAGTCAGTAGTATAATATTCGAAACTACAATTGTGGGTAGGTCACAAAATACCTTAGGGCCAGATCTGCCTGGAAAATGACAGGAGGAGGACAGGGAAGTGATGGTACCTGTCTAATGGGGAAGGTTCCACCCTCCTGTGTGCTGCTGTAACAGAACACCATGGCCAGGTAACTTATAAGCAACAGAGATGTATCAGCCCATGGTTGTGGAGGCTGGAAAGTCCAAGACTGAGGGGCCACATCTGGAAAGAGTTCCTTCTGCTGTGTTGTTCCATGGCCGGAGGACGATGGGGGTGGGGGGTGGAGAGAGAGCGCTCAAAAAAGCAAAACAGAGAGAGACAGAGACAGAAACAGAAACCGGGACAGAGATAAAGACAGGCAACTCACGTCCTCATCAGTATCTGTCCCTTTACAAGGCTAGAGTCCGCATGACAAGCTTTTTAGGGGACACATTCAAACCATAAATCATAGAAGAGGAGAATTACGCTTATCATGTAGTTCTGAGGTTCAGCACAGTTTTTAATGACAACTACATTACAAACAATAAAATAGTAGTTTTTGTTGTTGCTGTTGTCATTTGTTTTTCTTTTTGAGACAAGGTCTAATTTTGTAGTTCAGGCTGGCCTCGAAATCATGGTGATCCACCTGGCTCAGTGGCCCGAGTGCTGGGATCATAGGCATACGCACCACCCGGCCTAAGAGACCAGCTTTACCAGAAGGGGCCTCTCTGTTGAAGATGAGGAATAGCTGGTCTGCATTTAGGCACTGCTGCAAGGAGGGGAGTCCATAAACAACCAGATTCTGTATGCTGGTTCCTCCTAAGGCCACAATTCCCTAAATGCTGTCAGTGGCCCAGCGCTAATACTGCCCTCTTCTGAGTGACGCCTATGTTAACTAAGTATTCTTCAAATCCGTAAGTCATACATGTCATGAGGAGCCCCTGCCTTCTTTACAGGCCCCTTCCATGAGGACAAAGGACACTTTTTCTGCCTTACAGCATGGTATGAGCTTCCCGGGAGGCAAAGGCATTCAGGAAACACGGGGTTGTTTACCAGCTCCCCTAGCCAAACACAAAGCCCTTCTCTGCTTCTGCCTCACACGGAAGGCGCTTCATCAGCTGCCATCACTCACTCACCTTAAGAAAAGATTCACTGGGCTATAATTCACATACCACACAAATTACTAACTATAAGCAAGCAACTGAAGCTTTAAAACAAACTTACAGGGTTAGCCAACCCTCACCATATTTACTCTCAGAACATTTTATTTTCCTCAAAGGAAACCCCATGCATAGTGCTCACTCCGCAGCACTCCTTAACACCTTGCCCAGCTCCAGACTAATGCTACTTTTTATCTCTGTAAATCTGCTTACTTGGATATTTCCTGTAAATGAAGCCAAACACACGGTGAGCATAACTGTTCTGAGATGCACTGCTGCAGCTGCACACGTTGAACTATTTCTCTTTCGATGCCTATTTTTGCTGCATGTATTTTGTGGTTCTGCTAGTAGATGTGTATAAATTTACAACTGTCCTGCTGTTTGGGTGAGAAACAATTTTCATCATTGTAAGATGGCTTTCTGTATGTATAGTAGAATTTCTGTTTTAAAATCTACTTACATTGCTATTTGTATGCTGAGTCTGGTTTATATTAGTTTTACAGAATATTTCTCTACCCATTGAATTTGAGTATGTTTATATCTTTGAAGTGTTTTCTATGGAGAGCATAAAGCTGAGCCCTGGGTTTTTAAAAAGCCCATTCTGGTGATCTGTCTTAGGTTGGATTGTTTAACGCATTCATATTTAATATTACCATTGATATGGGTTTTTTTTACAATGTGCTTTTTAATTTGTTTTATGTATCACATCATTTTCATAGCTGTTTTGTACTTTTTTGCACTTGTTGAATATTTTAGAATGTGACTTATTTCTTTGCTTATTTTTTGCAGTGCTGAAAATCAAACCCAGGGCTTTACATTTGCTAGACAAGTGCTTTACCATGGAGCTACATCTCTACGTGTATACACATATCTACTATATTTTATAAGTGACTGACTTAGCGCTTGCTCTAGGGCTTAAAAATTCATCTCAGCTTATCAGGGTCTGTTTCCTATTCACACTAACAATGCCAGTGAGACATGGAAACTCGACTTTTCCATAACTCTATTCTTTTCGTTTTCTGCTATTAATGTTAAGTACTATGCCTGTCAATGCAGTAATGTACACAATTTTAGGAAGTGTTTACTGGCAGCCTGTTGCATTAACGTTCCCACTTGCCACCTCTGGTTCTCTCCATTTGCTCCTATGCATCTGTGCTGCCATTTGGTAAACATAATGCAGCTATGTTCCAAACCACCTTGGTGCCACTGCTGTCAAATATATTTCTATATGTCATAGGCTACCAACAAATGACGTATGCAGATTATTTTCTCCAATAATTTTCTGGTTAAGAAAAGAAGAAATATGAAATTGTACTCTCTTTTATAATTATCTAAATAATTGTCTTGAACCATGTTATTGTTTGACAGTTTCCACAAAGGTCTATGTGTTTAAACAATATGAAAAATTCATATGTTGGGTGTATTTACAAAAGGAGGCTTAGGAGGTAATTGAGATCAGATGTAGTCATGAGGTGGGATGCCCATGATGGAAGTAATGGTTTTTAAGAGACCTTTGTGCTTCTGCTTTCTGGCCACGTGGCAGGTCCTGCCATGTTATAACCCAGCTAGAAGTCCCTCACCAGATGCCAGCAGTGTAAGATTGACCCCACCTCCAGCACCATAAGAAATACATTTCTTCATAGCTTATTCAGTGTATGGTGTTCCATGCAGCAAAGAAAACCGGTGAAGACAAAACCCAGTGCCCGGCCATTTGTTGCTGTTTGTCTGCATAGCTTTGAATTATTCTTTAATGTGACTTGCTCTCAGGCTGAAGAATTTCCTTCACTATTTCTTGTGAGGCAGATCTGCTAACTACAAATTCTCTCCACCTCTGTGTATCTGGGAATAATTTTATTCCACTCCTCTTCTCCTTCTTTTACTCCCATTATGCACGTGGTGTTCCACTTAACGGTGCTCCAAATGTCTCAGAGTCTCTGGTTCATTTTTCTTCATTCTTTTTTTTCCTCTTATTCAGCTTACATAATCTCTATTGATCTTTCCTCAATTCTACTAACAGTTTTGTCAGCTCAAATCTACTGTTATAGCCTCTTAGTAAATTTTTTGTTTTGATTATTGTATTTTCAAATTCCAGGATTTCTATTGGTTAACTTTTTTCATATTTTTATCTTATATTTGATGAGACATTGTTACTATACATTCCTTGAATTCTTTGTGAAATTTTCTTTAGTTCTTTGAATATGTTTTTCATAGCTGCTTTGTGGTCTTGGTCTGCTGGGACCATCATCAATGCCCCTTTATAGGAGTTTCTATTGCTTGCTTCTGTGCCCTGAATATAGACCACTCTTTCTAATCTTTGCATGTGCTTCACTACATATTTGTTTTATTTTTCTCATTTAAAACTGGACATTTCAGATAAACAGAAACTCTGATACAAATTTGCCTTGTAGGTTTTTGATGCTGTTGTCTATTTAGTCAATTATTCTTTGCTTAAACTTGTGGTACCATTCACTTGTTTCTTGAAGTGAGCAATGAAAGTAGCTCTGCATGTACACTAAATCTGCATTTTCCAATGATGGGACTGTCCCTTGTTTGGCTCTTAGGAGATCTCCTCTAAGCCCCTGGAATATTGTGCCTCATAAAAGTGTTTTTGCATGCCTCAGGGCCTGCACTGTGCCCGCTGGGACTGGAATCTGAAAACCTAAGGTCAGTCACAAGGTAGCCAGGTACTCCTGTCTTCGTGATCCATCCCGATGACATCCTGGCACCACAGCTCAGGAAAGCTTCTGTGGCAGCAGCACTTCACACCTGCTGTCTGCGCCACGCACCCCTGCAGGAGTGTGGAGGAGGTGTGCTGCTCTGCTGGGATGCACTTGGGAGCTTGTAGTGGTTTCTCCCAGACCCACTCCATGCACCTTGACTTATTTAAATCTGTAATGAACCATAACTGTGAGAACACCCGCTTTTCTAAGTCCTGTTACTCTCAGTGAATTAGCTAACCTGAGAGTGGCCTTGGTCCCCCTTAACTCATGAAGCCACAACCTGCTCTTAATTGCTCTCCACTGTTTTTGGCAATGACTTTCCTCAGGCATGGAATTCTCTATTTTCTGCACCAAGTAAAAAGACCCTTTCAGTATTGCTTCAGGCCCTGCACCGGGGTACGGTGCTTCCTGAACAACACCCCCATCTGCTAGTGAGCACTGGTTGCCTGGCAGTCCTGCCCTTCTTGGCTGCCTCTCTTGTCTTCTTCTTCCTCTTCTTCTTCTTCTTCTTCTTCTTCTTCTTCTTCTTCTTCTTCTTCTTCTTCTTCTTCTTCTTCTTCTTTTCTTCTTCCTCTTCCTCTTCCTCTTCTCCTCCTTTTCCTTCCTCTTCCTCTTCTTCCTCCTCTTCTTCTTTACTTTTCTTTTTTTTTTTTGTACCACAGATTGAACTCATGACCTCACAGCACTTATGCCGCTAAGCTAAATCCCTGGCTCTTGGCTGCCACTCTTGACACATAAACTTTATCCTATGAGGAGAACAGGAAGAAATGGAGGCCCCAGAATTTCCAGTCCACTGTGTTGAGAGCAGGGCTGCACCTTGTGCTGGGTGCTGAGTACAGAAGAGCCTCAGACTTCTAAGCAGTACCTTCCACAAATAGGAACCCACTGCTGACACTGCCCAAGCACCAGCCTCCTGGTGGTGGGTGGGAGCAGGCATGTGGTCTTTCTGGTCACACCTGTTGGGAAAAAGCTTCCCCAGGTGTTTTCAAGGGGAATGTGGGGTAAGACGATGTCAGCTTCACTCTTCCTTTCATAGAATAAACATTGCTGTCTGCCTTCCCTGCCAGAGCACGGCTCTGGGGCAAGGCTCTGCCTGTGCCCCATGGGTCCCTACAGGGTTTGATCTGTAGTTCTCACTTTAATGTACCTTAAAGTTTGTGTACAGATTCTGAGTTTTAGTACAAAAAGCAATACATCTCCAGTAGAACCTGTACTTTGAATTTTGATTTTTTTCCCAGGCTAGATCCTTTCTCACAGTGCCGGCAGTAGCAGTGAGACGCAGCTACCAGTTAACCTGGTGATCACAAGGGGAAGCCACTGGCACCTGCAGTAGGCTGCTTTGTAAGCTAGAATGTCCAGTAGGTGAGAGGGGTTCAGTGCATTTTTGGCTTATGATGTTCTCAACTTCACGGTGGGTTACTTGGGATATAACCTCATCTTAGGTGAAGCAGCCCTGCATTATGAATATTTTCTCATGTCAGTAAACATTCTATAACAATTATATTAATCATCTTATGTGGCTGTTACAATTTTTTATTTACCATTTCTCTATTATTGAACATATTTCTTTGCTTCCAAAGCTATTTACAGATATATGGCCAATTTAATTCTCCAAACAGCTGTGTGATTAGCAGAACAGAATCCTTGATTCGTTTTTTATTCCCATTCTCGTACCTTCCCATCAACCCCTCTTCCCCCTTACTTACAAAGGCTTTGTTTCCATTGTTTTGTTTCTCATTTTTTCTTTCCCCTCCTTTACTTCCACCTCTACTTTTCCTAGTTCCCCTTCCCATGTGAACATTTTCTATTTCACAATATCTATGATACATTTTAGTCCTTAGTTACACTTACAGTTTTTCACACTAGAGAAACAATGCAATATTTATACCTGAGGAGTGTAACACTGGGTTTCACAAACACACTCCTTATTTTTCTACTGTAAAATCTGTGCTTTGGGATAACACTAGCCAGCTGAATATCTCAGTACCTTTGCCTGAGGGTTGCAGGAAGCAATCTCTGTGTTTACCCACTTGGTGCAACAAAAGGCAAGGTGTGTGCACATGTGCAAAAGTGTCAAGACAGGATTTACACCCACATAATGCTCATCTAACAGGTTTTGTGTATAAAACACCCACAATGATTTTTTAAAAAGTTTTCTTTTGATTTTTCTGGTAGAAATAGTCCAATTCAGTACAAAGGCATATGGAAAACCAGATTTTGATTGGGAATGCACGAAATCTGTATAACAAATTTGAGAGGATGGCTATTTTCACTATGATCTTCCTACTAAACATCAGGGAATATCTACTTTCTGATACCCTCTTTGATCTTTTTCAGGGTAATAGTTTTCAATGTAGAGATCTTTTATTTGCTGTGCTAGATTGATTTCTAAGTATTTGGGTTTTTTATTTTAAAAACAAAAAGGATAGAAATGATGTAGAATTTTTAAAAATAGGAAAGTAACAGTAGTTAATATATTGCACATTGTTATCTTAGAAGTAGTTGTTCAGATTACAAGATTTAGGCATAAAAATGATCAAACAATCAAATAATGAATGTTCTTTTTGATGAACTTACAGAGATTGGTACTATACTTATCTATCTTGTATAAATACACTCACACACATATGTCTATCTATCTATCTATCTGTCTATCTATACTCTTTTCCTTTCTTCTTTTTATCCTTTCCCCTATCCCAGTTGTTCTTTCCTTTGAGCACTTTCTTTCCATTTCACTTTCACAGTATCTATAGTACATTTTGGATATTACTCTTTCAGTTTTTTTTTACACTAGGGAGACAATATATTTACACATATGAGTTTGATTTATTTCACTTATGAATATGGTCTCAAGATGCATCTATTTACCTATAAAAGCCTCAAGGTTTTCCTTTTTTATAACCAAGTAATACTCCATTGTATAAAAATGCCATGTTTCTTATCTGTTCTGCAGTTGATAGGCATTTGGGTTGTTTCCAATAGTTAGGTATTACAAATTGTGCTGCTGTAAACATGAGTACACATCTATCACTGTGGCATGATGTTTTCAATTCCTCTCAGAAAATACCCAGAAGGGGAATAGGTGGATGGAGTGGGGTCTCCAATCCTAGTTTTTTGAGGAATCTCCACACTGATTTTCACAGTGGTTGCACAGTTTGCATTCCCACCAACAGTGGGAAAGGGTTCCTTTTCCCCCACAGCCCCACCAACATTTGTTATTGGTTGATTTCCTGATGGCAGCCATTCTTTCTGAAGTGAGTTGGAATCTCAGTGTTGTTTTAATTTGAGGCTCTTGAATGACCAGTGATGAACATTTTTTCACATATTTATTTGCTGTTTGTATTTCTTCATCTGAGAAATGTATATTCATCTCAGATGCCCATTTTTGTATTCTTCTGAGTTCTTTGTATGTTCTCAATAGCAATCTTTTGTGTTAGGTACAGCTGACAAACATTTTCTCCCATGTTGTAGGTTGTCTCTTCACTCTGTTGGTGGTTTCTCTTGCTGTGCAAAAGTTTCTCAATAGGGTGAGATCCCAGTTGTTAATTCTTTGCAATAGTTCCTTGTGCAATCGGGGTTTTGTTCATAAAGTCTTTGCCTACAACAACATCTTCAAGGGTTTTACCTCCTACTCTGTCTTCCAGCATATTTAATGTTGTGTTTTAATATTAAAATCTTTGATCCATTCTAATTTTGGTGTGGTATATGGTGAAAGACATAGTTCCAGTTTTAATCTTCAGCATGTGTAGAGTCAGCACCATGTGTAGTTCCAGCATCATTTATTAAACAGGCTGTTTTTTTTTCCAGTTAATATGTTTGGCTCCTGTGTTAACAATAAGGTGGCTTAGTGTGTCTGGAGTGGTTTCTGCATCTTCTGATCTGTTCCATTGATCTTTCAGTCTTTTTTTTTTTTTCTGCCAGTACCACACTTTTTTTTTTTTAAATCACTGCATCTTTATGGTATAATTTCAAGTCAGGGATTGTGATGCCCCTTGTTTTGTTTTGTTGCTCAGGATTGCCTTCGCTATTCTAGGTTTCTTCCAGTTCCTGATGAATTTTAGGAATGCTTCCTCTAATTCTGTGGGATAAGTTATTGGAATTTTGATTGGGATTGCATTGAAGCTGTATAACAGTTTTGGAAGTATGGACATTTTTGCTATATTGATTCTTCCTATCTAAGAGCAAGGGATCTCTTTCCATTTTCTAATATACTCTTCAATCTCCTTTTTCAGAGTTCTGTAGTTTTCAGTATAGAGGTCTTTTACAACCTTTATTAGATTGATTCCTAAGTATTTTATTGTTTTGGATGCTATTATAAAAGGTATTGTTTCCCTGATTTCTCTCAGTGAATTTGTTATTTGTGTACAAGAAGGCTATTGATTTTTGAGTGCTGACTTTGTAACCAGCTATGCTACTGAATTTGCTTATTAAAAACAGTAATCTTCTGAAGGAGTTTTAGGGGTCATCTCAGCAGACTATCATGTCATCTGCAAATAACAATAACTTCTTCCTTTCCTGTCTTTCTTTTCTTTCTCTTGTCTAATTGCTCCAGCTAAAGTTTTGAGGACTATGTTGAACAAAGTGGAGACAGTGGACATCCTTGCCTTGTTCCTGATTTTAGAGAGAAATTGTTCAGTTTTTGTCCATTTAGTATGATGTTGGCTGTTGGTTTGTCATAGATGGTTTTCATGAGATTGAGAAAAAGACTATTCTTATTTTCTTATTTTTTTATTATGAATGGGTGCTGGACTTTGTCAAAAGCTTTTTCTGCATCTATTGAGATGGTCATATGATTTTTGTATTTGGCTCTATTAATATAATGTATTACATTTATGGATTTACATATGTTGAACCATATCAGCATCCCTGGGATGAATCCCACTTGATCATGCTGGACAATCTTCTTGATGATTTGCTGCACAGTCTATTTGCCAGTATCGTATTGAGGATTTTTGCATCATTGTTCATTAGGGAAATTGGCCTGTAATTCTTTCTTAGTTGAGGTTTTTGTCTGGTTTTGGTATCAGGGTAATGCTTGCTTCTAGGAATGAATTAAGTATTGCTTCCCTTACAATTTCATTAAAGATTTTGAGAAGTAATGGTGTTATGTCTTCTCTAAATTTCTTATAGAATTCAGCAGTGAATCTGTCAGGGCCTGGATTTTTCTTTGTTGACAGGAATTTAATTATGTCTTCAATTTCATTTACTGATACTAGGTTATTTAGGATTTTTTAATCTTGATTCAGTTTTGGTAATTCATATATATCTAGGAATCTGTCCAATTTTTCTATATTTTCCATCTTATTAGAATATGTTTTCAAAGTAACTGAAGATTATTTTCTGAATTTCTGCAGGTTGTAATTTTACCCTTTTCATTCCTAATTGCATGAATTTGAGTCTTTTCTTTCATTTTTTATAAGTTTGGCTAAGGGTTTGTCAATTTTATTTAATTTTTCAAAGAACCAACCCTTCAATTCATTGATTCTTTGTGTTGCTTTTTATTCTCTAGTGTGTTAGTTTCTGTTCTGATCTGTATAATGTTCTCCCTTATATGAGCCTTTGACTTAGCCTGCTCTTTTTATAGAAGTTTGAGGTTCACCATTGAGTTGTTTATATGTGTGTGCTTTATTTTCCTGATAAGGGTATTTACTGCTATAAATTTCCCTCTAAGGACTGCTTTCATTGTGGCCTATACATCCAGTATGTTGTGTTGTCATTATCATTCAACTGTAAAAACTGTCTACTTTCTTAATTTCATCTGTGACTCACTGGTTGTTCCATAGGGTGCTATTTAATTCCCATGTGTTTATGAAGTTCTTGTGGTTTCGTTTGGCATGGATTTCCAATTTCATTGCACTGCAGTCTGATAGTATGCATGGCATAATTTCAATTCCTTGACATTTACTTAAGCATGTTCTATGAGTCACTATGTGGTCTATTTTGGAAAATGTCTCATTGAAGCTGAGAAGAATGTGTATTCTGATGTTGTGGGTGGAACACTATAAATATCTGCTAAGTCCATTTGTTCAAAAGTTTGATTTAATTTTAATATTTCATTATTGATTTTTTTTGCCTAGTTGATTTGTCTTTTTGTGACAGTGGGGTATTGAGGTCTCCCAATACAATATTACGGGTTATTTGATTTTTCTTGTCTGTTAGTAATTATTTTATATAGTTGGGTACTGGTACTTGTTGCATATATATTTATGATTGTTATCACTTCCTCTTGGATTGTTCCCTTGTCTCCAAAATGTCTCTCAGATAATCACTCTCTCCCTATGGGAGGAATAAGTCCTCTCCACTAACTGTTGGCCAGTACAGTCCTCCACATCTGCCCTTCCCCTTCACTTCTAGGTCTCTCTGTAGAGGCACCTGGGATCACCAGTCATCACTGTCACTGTGATCATGCATCCCCTGGTTCGAACAGCTCCTCTCACACAGTGAATCCTGTCTCAGGGTGAAGGCGCCATTAGCTATCACCTTCTTCATTGAAGTATTTCTTTTTACTCTCTCTGTGGGCTTCAATCTGCACTTCAGATTCTTCCTGGGTCCAGGGGGCCCACTTCTTTTCTTCTTATCTGCTCTTAATGCTATATTCCAGTATCTGGATGGTGACTCTCAGTGAGGCTGTTTTCTCTGCTGCTTACTGCTCTGCCATCTTCCCAGAAGTCCCTCAATGTTGTTTTAATTTGCATTTCTCAAGTGACCAGTGATGGTGACCATTTCTTCATGTATTTATTTGTCATTTATATATCTTCATCTGAGAAGTACATATTCATCTCAGATGCCCATTTTTGGATTGGGTCTTTGAATTGGGGGGAGATAATGTTTTTCAATTCTTTATGTTCTAGATATAAATCCTTTGTGGGACCATTGGCTAAAATTATTTCCCATTCTTTGAATTTTCTTTTGAAGCGTAAAAATTTTTTAATAAGATGAGAATCAAGCTGCTGGTTCTTTGAAGTACTTCCTGTGTGGTTTGCATTTTAATTAGGAATCAACCTAACAAAGGATGTAAAAGAATCTATACATTGAAAACTACAGTACTTTAAAAAAGGAGATCAAAGGGGATATCAGAAAATGGGAAATTATCCTTTGCTTTTGGATAGAAGAACCAACATAGTGAAAATGGCCATAGTTTCAAAACTGTTATACAGATTTAATGCAATCCTGATCAAAATACTATTAATATACCTCACATATCTAGAGAAAACATTACTAAAACTCATTTGAAAACAAAAGAGACCTAGAATAGCAAAGATAATACTGGGCAACAATCACAATCCCTGACTTCAAATTATAGTACAAGCCTACAGGGATAAAATCAGCATGGTACTGGCAACAAAACAGACCTAAGGAACAGTAGAACACATTACAAGAAGCAGACACAACTACAAAGGCACTCAACCACCTTATCTTTGACAAAGGGGCCAAACATATTCACTGGAAGAAAGATAACCTCTTTAATAAATGGTGCTGGAAAAATTGGTTCTACACATGCCAAAGACTAAAAGATAGACATGACAGACCCACATCTATCATCATGCACTAACATCAAAATAGATCAAAGATCTAAGTATTAAAACAGAAACACTAAATCCACTGAAAGACAGGTAGGTAGAAATTTTGAAGACAGAGGGGTAGGCAAAGAGATCATGGACAAAATGATTTTTTTGAACACAGAACAATATCTATTTCATTTGATAAGTGAGAGGGCTTCATTTGATAAATTTGAGCCCTCTATCCTACAAGCTAAGTAACTTGTCCAGAATCAAAAACATATGTACTGGCAAGGGTGAGGCTAAAATACAAGTGTCCTGACCCCTTGGCTGTCTTGTGGCCAGTGTCCTGCAGTTCCCCTCTTACACTGCTGGATCACCATTTGTGGCACACTAATGGGACTGGGGAGGCTATCTCATGACCTAAATGTATAGTACATACTGCTAAAATGCAGGTGGTCTTTTTTCAGATAAGAAGGCTGAGGCAGTTTAAGTGGGATGCACAGGGTGGTGTGGCTATTTCCTGGTGGCAGGTAAGGTGGGTACTCCTCATGCTCAGCCCCACTCCCTCCTCTGCCTATTATTCTGAATTTTCTATCACACAAAATCATTGCTAGCCAAGTGACTTGGTTACTTTTCTCTCATTGCTGAGACAAAACACTTGATACCCAAAATGAAGGAAGGAAAGGTATATGTAGCTTACAATTGTTGGAGGTTTCAGTCCATACTCAGCTAACTCCAAGGCAGGCTGGTGTGGCTGATGGGCAGCATCACAGTGGCTACAGTGACAAGAGTAAAAAGGGAAAAAGGGGGAAAGCACTCCTCCTTCCCTCCCTTATATTGTATGCCATCTCTGCCCCTGGGAAGGTGCAGCACTCACACTACCAATTGCAGTGCTAGACAATGAACCAATTACAAATGCTAGATTCAGCCACCTTTGAAAGTCCTGCCTCTCCATGACAGCATAAGGCTTTGGGGGGACATTCAAACACCAATCATAAATTCCACCCCTGGGTCCCCAAAGATTCATGCACGTCCTTTATGTGCAAGACATTTAGTCCATCTCCAAGAGTTGCCAAAGTCCTAACTGTTCAGCATTGGTGAAAAGTCAGAGTCCCAAGTGTCCTCTAAAATGTAAGGAAAACTCTTAGCTGCAACCCCCTGTACAAATGAAAACAGAGTTAAACACTCTCAACATTCAATGGCACAAGATAAACATTGTCATTCTAAAAGTTACAAGTGCGGGACAGAAAGGATTGGGGCAAAAGCAAGTTCAAAATCCAGCAGGGCAAAAATTAAGTCCTGGAGTTCCATATTGAGCATCTAAAACAATCTGGTTATGAGCTCCAAAAGGCTTGAGTGACTCCACCCCTACAGCAATTCTGATGGTTGTAGCTCCCATGGCTTCTCTCTTAGGCTGGCTTTGCTCCCTCCTGGCAGGTTTCCTTAGATCCACACTCCTGATTTTTCCAAACTGCTGAGTTCTCCATTGTATCTTTGGCTTCACACTCACAGCTTCACACACTGCCTGGCCTGCTAGGCCTTCTGAAATCAGGATTGAAGCCTTTTTAACCTCAGAACTCTTGCAATATGTATGCACCTAAAACCAGCACCATGTGGATGGTGCTAAGGTCTGCTGCCAGCTGGAGCAGTAGACAGGTTTTCTTCTCTCTTGGCCATAGGGGTTGAGTGCCTGGATTGCTGGTCACTTTGAACCTGATTCTGAAGAACAAATTTTGTTATCATTCTGGAACATGGAGTTCTGTGGCTTTCTCCTCAAAGCAAAATCTTTCACCTCTGTAGTTTTGAGAATGCAAAGGGTGGAAGATATGTTGCTTTACATGGCCATCTTTTATAGTCTCCTTTTCCTTCTCAGCAATCAAGATCTCAGCTCTATCTTCATAGTCCACAATTTTATTGGAGCTTCCTTTCTGGCCAAACTCACAATGTTTTAAATCATCCTGCTGGGCTCTTTGCTCTTGATACACAACATAAATTTGGCTAAAAGACTCCAACAATAGCCATGCCACTCCTTCAACATTTGACTGCCTTGAAATTTCTTTTGCCAGATTAATTAGCCCTTAATCTCAGTCTCAGGCAAAGTCTCTAGACAGGAGTTAAATGCAGACAAACTTTCTGCCAAGCTATAACATACAGAGTGTGGAGTCCAACAACTAATGCCATCCTTCTCCTTAGTAGAAACCTCCCAAACCTGGTCTTTACTAGTTTTCTGGTCTTCTGAGCTCTGACCAGAATCTCTCATTCAGAGCAGCCTAAGCTGTTTCAGCTCTATGCTTTCAAGTAAAATCTCTGAACTTTTTTAAACTCTCCCCACAAGCCATTTCCAAAGGCTCTTGAACCACATGGTCAGGTACTGTCATAGCAACAACTCCACTCCACTGATTCTGTCTTGGTTACTTTTCTCTCATTGCTGGGACAAAACACCTGACACCCAAAATGAAGGAAGGAAAGGTTTATTTAGCTAATAGTTCATGGAGGTTTCAGTCCATACTCAACTGGCTCCAAGGCAGGGTGGCATGGCTGAGGGGCCACCGTTCATGAAGCCTGCAGCAGATACCAGAAGCAACAAGAGCGAAAGAGCAAAAGGGGAAAAACATGCCTTCTTCCCTCCCTTATACTGTATGCTGACTACCCACCCCTGGTGAGTGCAATCTTAGAGCTAGACTATAAGCCAATCACAAACACTAGACTCAGTCACTTTTGAAAGCCCCTCCCCCAATGACCGCATGAGGCTTTGAGGAGACATCCAAACACAAACCATAACACCATGTACATGTTAACATCAGACTAGGAACCACCTAGTCTGTGGAAACCATTCTAACAGACCCTGAACTGGACTTTGGGATAGGTGCAGGGGTTCCCAGAGAACCCTAAGACATTGCATTAAAGTACCTCAGTGGAAAAATCCAGGCTGGAAAGTGGCCCCTGAAACCCAAGAAATCAAACCTATGGCTAGAATGCCCTGAGGTGGTCTTGTCCTGGGAGCATTAGGACCCTGGAACAAGGCAGTTCTTCCCTTGGGACCTGTGACGCATTCAGGCCTGTCCCAGTGACAGTCCCAGGACCTCCAGGGAAAACAGTTTTTTCTGAGTCTATAAGGGTAATAGACCTTTATATTTCATCTTCCTGGCAGCTGACCTTTGCCCTTCTCTTGCCTTCTCTGTTTGCCCACCCCTGCCCCTGAAGTCTCAGCTGCTCCTGTCTGATGTGCATGCCAGTTCTGTACCACCTACAGCTCAGATCAGCTTCCAGATGTCTCTTCCACAGCTTGACTCCCATTTTTGGTTTTTCTCCTGAGGTCCTCACTGCTGCCAGTGCATATCCTTGAAGACCCACTGCCTTCACACATGCTGTCCCTACTCTGCAGCCCATGTCCCTCTTACTCACTCTTCAGGGTCCTGCTTAAGACACCTGCATCCATGCCAGCTTCATCGAAGTTTTAAAGGAAGGAAAGTGCCTGATGCAGTGTGTGAGTGTGTGTGTGTGTGTGTGTGTGGTCTGGTCCCATATCAGTCTGCTTGGCCCCAAGTCCACCTTCTGACATGGCTGAGTGCCTTTTCTCCTTGGCTTCCCACCTCTGATCATTTCTCTGTCATATTCCTGGATGCATAAGTGACATGACTGTATTGCTAGTATTTCTGCAGCTGTTCTGTTCAACCCAACTGTCTCCACCAGCAGGTGCTCACAGGCTCTTTGGAGAGGGGAGCCCACACAGCCCCTCTATGTGTTCAGCCCAATGCAGGGTCTGCCACACACAGAATAGGTGCTTGTGAACAACTTAAAGTTGAAAGATTTCCTCTCTCTTGTCATGTAAATAACATTTGTAATTATAAGACTGCTACAGGTAAAGTGCTTGCCATGTGCCCTGTGCCTTTTAGACATTACATAATCCTAAAATCAGGCAGAGTGGATGGTGTTTCCTCTGCCGATAAGGAAATCCAAGCTCAAATAGTTAAGCAACCTATCCATGCTACTAGGTGATGGTGTTTTAATTTGGACCCAGACTTTTTGCCTCCCAGTCTCACCACAAACACATACCAATCCTTGATGTCTCACTTGAGCCTTACAGAAGCCCCAAGGCAGACAAAGCAAGTTGTAATGTCCCTGTATTTCTTACTGTTTAGCCACAGAAACCCTGAGAGGGTTAGAGATCAGATGCAGCTCATGAAAGAATGGAGGACTGCTACATCAAAGGAGCAAAGTCCTCGTGTACGCACGGTGAATGGGATCTTACCCTGCTTCTTTGCATGACCCCAGGTGCCAAGTTCTGACCTGCTCCTTTTGATCTAGTGTGAAGGCCCCCCTCCGACCTGCTCCACTCCATTCTCTTGGGCTACAGACAGTGCGCAGAAAGCATGCTCCAGTGTCCAACAGGCAAAACAGCAGAGGAGACATTCCTTAAACTGAAGGAGCCACAGCTCCGGGGAGAGCATGCTTCATAGCATTATTTCCTAGTGGCCCACCTTCATGAAGGAGCGTGGGCTCCTTTCTCTGAGAGGACACAGCTCCCTACACAATTCACCGATCAAGCCAGAACTGGTTCAGCAGTTGGCTCAGGCTCCCTCCCAGCAGTAGCTGGGTATCATTTGGTGGGCTCATACTGCAGGTTGCCAGCTGCCGATGTGTCTGGACACAGGTCCCCAGTAACATGCAGTTTCAGGTCACAGACCTCTCCTGTACCAGGAAGCAAGGGCAAAAAAGTCATGTGCTGGTTTCTAGGAACCTAAAACTCTTCTGCCCCCCTGTCAAGGGTAACCCCTCTTCCAAGTGCAAATACTTCTGCAAGTCAATAGTGGTCAGGATTTGGGTGTGCAGTCTCATACATCCCAGCAGCTAGAGAGCTCACATGCCATCTGCCTTCTCACAGCCCAGATGGGAGCAAGAGGCAGGGGCTTCCTCAGAGGACTTCATGAGCTGCCACTTCGTGAGCTGGAGTTGCAGGGCCTTGTAGGCTGCACATGGGATCTGCAGCCCATCAACCCTGCACAGCAGCAGAAGTCTCTCCTTCTTAGAGTCCATGCAAAACAGAAGCCTAGGACAGCCCCTTCTGAAGGGCCTTGTTGGAAGCCTGTACCATCTTCTGCTCTACCACTTCCTGTGTGGCTCAGCTCACCTCCATGAGTTCTGGCCCCTCATCTCCAGCTAGGCCTCATCTCCATCTGAGGCCATTCTGAAGTCAAGGACACAGGGTGTGGCACCTCCCTGGCCGCCACTGCACCTCTTCAAGGGGCTGTTGCTGCCACAGTTTGTCTTGCATCACCATCCCACACACCTGGGTACTACAGTCACCCATGGGGGAGTCCAGTAGTCCTTGCCGTAGACAGGTACTGTCAGTTTGGGGAGGATGTGGAGTTGGGAATCTGAGCAATGGCCAATAGAACACTGGTTATGCATGACAAGTACTATGGATGAGGGTCCAGGACTTGGCTCATTGGGAGAAAGAACAGAGCAGAATCTCAGAAAAAGGCAGTGCTGACAGGTAGCCATTCAGCCACACATGCAAGGAACTCTCTGTCACCAGCAAACCAGCTACCTGAAGTGGCCCAAGAGATGACCCATTATGTACACACAGCAGAAAGAGTCCAGGAAGATGGTACCGTCCATCCATTCTAGGACATAACATAGAGCTTTAGAGGTCTGCAGGGATTGCATGGGGACTAATTTCTTCTTCCCTAGGTACTTATACAGCCACCCTTGCAAGTTATCCAAGGCACCCTGGATGAGCAGGCCAGTAAGGGAGCTCCCAAGACCTCCCCAGGGATGTCACACACTACACTTTCCAGCCACAGTTTACTATCCAACTTCCTGGATACAAAGAGGCCACAAGTCAATCACAGCTTTTGAGTGGCAATAAGAAATCACTGAATTTAATATATACCTAATAATAAATGCATCTTGATTTCAAAAGCACTGAATTTGCCCTGACCAAGGCTCCCAAGCATATGATGTATGGCCAGTGCCTTCCCTTCTCTGCTCTCCACTGCAGTCCTAGCCACAGATGTGGTGCCAAATCAGCTTCAACCAAGGCTCTGCTGTTGGCACTGGAGTGGGGGAAAGAGAGCAGGGATTCCTGGCACTGGCCTTCAAGGCTGGGGACCCTGTGGCTAGGAGGTCAGGTGTACATGAGAGGGGAAATGTCCGGCTCAAGGGCTCAGAGCCCAGCTGAATTCTTAGAAGGTCCTGGAAGAGTTCAGAGTCACCTATGAAAGGGCAACTGTGATCTGGGTCTTGCTTGTGACTCAGTGTCCCCAGAAAAGGGCCTAGAGCAGTGGTGGTGAGCCTATGTTATGCACACCATCGTGGGCACTCAGAGCCCTCTCTGTCAACACGACAGCCAAGTCACACCAGCAGCCAACATTGGATAACAGTTGTTTTTTTTAAACTAAAACCTCAGCATTCAGGTTTAATTGCAGTGTTGGTTCTTTGCAATAAATGAATGTGTTGTGGGTTGCAATTTGGGCCTACAAGTTCTGGGTACTTGAGTGAATGCACTGAACTTCCACGCCCAAGCCTGCATTCCGGGGCAGAGTGAGAGGTGTTTTAGAGTCCCAGAGCAGTTGCAGTTCTTCAGGGGACAGTATTAGAGGGCAGCCCAGGTGGCCTCTATCCTGGAGGCTACTGCAGTGTTCTGAGCTCAGGAAGCTTTGCTTTGAGGAAATATTACAGTTGTCCTTTTGTATCCATGGGTTCTCCATCAACAGTTTAAAATAACCTTTTTACAAACTGCATTTGTACTGAACATGGAAAGATGTTTTTCCTTGTCATCAACAAAGTACAGCAAATACTCATATACCATATGCATTGCATAGGGAGGTCCACAGTGTGGATGAGTCCACCACTGTCTGCGCAGAGTAGCCTTCCCAGCCTCCCCCACACCTCACTGGGCTGCACCTTCTCTAGGTCAGTGTGTTCCCAGTAAACCTGCATCTGACATTTCACCAACTCCCAGAGAGTGAGAAGGGCAGGGCAGGGCAACAGGACACCAAGTGTGCTTCTGGTGTGGGGTGCAGACCTCAGGCCAGTGGTGGGGGTGGAGAAGCTGGCAGGCTGCAGGGTCTCCAGGTAAGAAGTAAAATTTTAAAATGTGAGCACATGCAAGGTTTTTAGGTGTCATATGGGGAGTCACCACTGCTATCCTATCTTACAGAAATGAAGACTTAGGTACAAGATGGGCAGAGTGTGGTTCTTGTGATGCCACCAAACCCACTGAAGTGACCAGCACCTCCTCTGACTTTTGGCTTCCTGCTGGTCAGTGGTGAGTCCTGGTACAAAGCACATGAGTGGCAGGAGACAAAGCCCCTGGTCTCTAATATTTTCCAGTTTGACAAGTGCAGCTTGGGGGCTCAGAGAGGAAGAACTTGCCTTTGCAAAGCAGGGCTGGCTGGGCTGGGGAAGGTACAGAACAGAGCTTAGCAGAACCCACAAACCCAGAGCTCAGACGTACCCAGACCTCAGGCAGAATACTCATGGTAATCACCTGGGGCTTTTGCCTAACCAGGCCTCCCCTACAGAATTGTTATGGGGCCAAGAGTGGCCTCAACATGAGGCTGTGGGTAAAGTTCCTGGGGGAATTGGATACATACCCTATTTGTATGGTTCAAAATGCTCATTTCCAAGTATCAAGAGAGAGAGGACCACATTGCTGGGTGAGGAGGCACATGCCTGTAATCCCAACACTTGAGAGGCTGTGGCAGGAGGAGAGTGATATCCTGTGTCAAACAAACAAACAAACAAACAAACAAACCAAAAAAAAAGACAGAGAGGACCACAGTGCCTGACTGGAGGGAGCTAGCCTGGTGTTCCTGCTCATGCTCTTTTGCTGAATATGATGATGCCAGAGGGCACCACGACCAGGTAAGGCCAGGATAACCACGATGGACCAAGGAAGGACAGCACCCTTCAGACATACAACTGAGCACAGGCAGAGCTGCAGCCACCAGCCTGAGCTGCTTGCTCACATGGGTCACTTGCCTAGCACATATGAGGCCCAGCACTGCAAACAGAAAAGAAAGCAAAGATGCCTGGCCCCAGAAAGGCCTCCATTCCCCCGATGACATTCAGTCCAGAGCTGATCTTGTTTCCTTAAATCCTCTCTCACCAGGTCCAACTGTAAACCTCAGTCCTTCTTCAGAGCGCCCCACAGAGCTCACCACAGAGGGAGTCACAGCCCAGCAGGCAGCTCCGCTCATGTTTGCTAAGGTGCACAGCCACACGGGGCAGGAGGCCAGGACCCATGACAGAGTCACAGATGAGGGCCTTCAGAGCCTCGCAAGCAGCCGCAGAAGTCTGGACCAGGTGTCTCAGGAGCCAGGCAGAACAGTTCAGCAACAGACCCTTACCACCTGTCACGGCAGGAGGGGAGCAGGATGGCTAATTTCTGGGATGAGGGGACAGCCAGGGAGCTTGGTCTACACGACAGAAGAAGCAAAGCAATATGGATCAGTGATGCTTGTGGGAAACCAGCAGCCAATTCAAGCCCTGCCAAGGCCCCAGCACCTCTAGAATTTACAGAGTGGCTGGAATCAGGCTGTCCCAAGAGGGCTGCATCTGAGGACCACAGCAAGGGGAAGATGGTACCAGCAGCTCACGCTGACAGCTGTACAGCGCACATCTCTCCAGCATTACCAACCCCAGCAGCCTGGGCAGGTCTTCTGCACTGTGGGCCCCTCAGGGCTCCGGCCTGGCTCCTCCCAGGCTCGGCACCATTTCCAAGGAGTGCATCCTGCTCTGAGCCTGGCCCTGCCCTCCCAGTACCCATGGCCGGATGAGAGAACAGTCACAGAAAGCCTCACAGCCCAGCCTACAGGAAGCACTTGAAAAATGTGTTTTGAGCAGATGGATGAAGCGGCCAGGTCCCTTGCTGTGGCTCTCACTCAGAACAGTTCAAATGTGTAGGTGTCCCCCCAACCCCACCAGCCAGTGCCCCAGGGCCTCAGACTCAGCCTGCACATCCCCAACACTAAGGGATGCAGTGAGTCCTGGTGGGACTTTTCCTTCATTGAATGCCATGTGGGGCACTGGCTGCTTTGCTGCCCAGCGTCTGAGCAGTCGTCCTGAAAGAAGAAAGGAAAAGCATGATCTGCCTCCCAGAGAAAGACAGAAGGCTGGCATCCCACCATCCTGCCCTCAGCCAAGCCCCAGCCAGGCCTGTGGCTCTTGTGGAAAGACCTAAGTGGGTATCATCAGGAGAGGTGGGGGAACCCCTTGTCCAGGAAGAGTCACACAGGGGATCCTGAGCAGCAGGACCAATGACGCGTCATCCCTCTTTACCTATGCCCAAGCTGGAGGCTGAGAGTTGCCAAGACAATTAGTTTGTTTTCACTTAACCAATTAGTTTGTTTTCACTTCCCCTGTCTTTTGCAACCTAGATCTTTCACTAATAAACACACTGGAATCAAGATGACTACAGATAACAGATGTATAGGAAAGGGTGGAGTGGGACAGGGTGGTTATTTCACTTTGTCAAAGCCAAAGGCAGTGGAAATATATTGAGTATTGAGAAACAGAACCTGGCATCTCATTGCATGCAAGGCCAGCCTCTAAGTAAATCATCAGTGGTGGCCATGTGTCTACTCGGTACTCTGAGGGTGATAAAAAGGCTCTTTCTACAAAGCCCAAGTGAAAGACATGCAGAGTCCAAGGGCTATGAGGTAAGCTTGATGCCTCCGACAGCCCTGGTCAGCTTCAAGGGAGAAAGTAGCCAACTCAGACCCTGAATACTGGCTTAGTTGCTTCTCTGTGACTCACCTCACAGAGTATCTCTTCTTTCTTACAGTTCCAGGACTGAGACATCTCCAAACCAAAGGCAGTGAGAGTTCAGTATGCTGTGACCCTGTGAGTGCAAAGCTAGCTGGGTAAGCTGTCTCCCTCTCCCTGAGTGGGTTCAGTTTGGGAAAGAGCAGAAAGCTCTGCTGTAGGAAAAGCGTCCACATGGAGCTCACTGCAGCTGCTTCAGAAGCTGTTACCACTCTCCAAGTGGCCTTGCAGAGCAGTGTCTCCTCTCCTCCTGGCCCTTCCTTGCCTCTGTGCTGGGAGTGGTTGGGAAATACCGTACAAGTGAAACTGTCAAGGAAATGGCTCAGGCTTCAGAAAATTATGACTCTGTCAATGTGTATCACTAAAACCAGGGGCAAACAGGTGGGCATGGATTGAGAGAGCCTGACCAAGGAAGGAGGGCACGAATCCAGTCAAGGTAACCATGTTGGTACAGATGCACCCACTCATTCTGCAGCCAGACTGCTGGCTCTGACTGCCAGAATGCACCCAGCAGGTGGTCTCCGTAACCTTGGCCTGAGAGTTGTGCAATGAAATGAAGCTGGAAAGCCAAAAATCCCTGAAGGAACCCAAATATCTGAAATGATACACAGTTGGTGTGGACTGAAGAAGGGTAACCTGCTCATCACAGCCTAAATGTATCCCCAGGAGAACCAACAAGAGAAGCCAGTCCCAGGGTACTGAGAAATACTTCAGCAAGGTGAATGCCAACAGTTTTGAAAATTGCCATAGACGCTGTTCTCAGTCAGCTGGAGACCCAGCCAAAGGTGGAAACGTTATAGGTGGGGATGCAGGGGGCATGACACAATAAGAGTAGCATTCAAGTGCCAGAGGTCAGAATGTACTACAGCCGGGTGACTGGGGCCCTGGTGAGTTATCATAGGGCCCCTGGGCTGAAACTGGTAGATAATGTCCATGCAGCCTGATGCGACATGTGGAATCTTGATTACAACGTTTAAAAAGCACTTAAAACTAGGTCTTATATACAGTCTCCACAGGTGGCCTAGAAAATGCCTGCTACACAGTAGGTGTTCAATAAATATTTTTGAATCCATTCCATTTCTTTACCCAGTTCCTCGACTTGACTCTGCACATCCAGAGCTCCTGGAATCACGGAGGAGCCAATGCTATAGCCTGGGTCTGGAACTTCCCCGAAGGCTGTGTGAGCAAGGTTGTCCCAGTCCGGTGCTGTGGGAGGGAGTAGGAGGCACTGGGTCTGGGAAAATGTGTCCTGGAAGCAGACTGAGGAGCCCTGGTCCCTGTTCTTCCCCTCAGTCCTAGCCATGTGGTGAGCACCATGGTCCACCACATACTCTGTCACCACGTGCCGTCTTGTCACAGGCCCAAAAGCAAAGAGGCCAACTGACCATGTGCTGAAACCTCTCAACCCAGGAGCCAAATAAATCTCTCTTTGTCAGCTGATTATCTCAGATATTTTGTGACAGACATGGAAGCTGAGTGACAGTGGCCACCGCAGCATCACAGGCAACCCCAGGGAATCTTCTAAAGGGGCTGATGCAGAGAATCTTTCACAGCTGGTCCTGCACTGATACTAATTTCTAGTGGCTTTGGATGATACTAAAATTCTTCCCTCAGAGTGAGGAGGGCTTGTAGGAGGAGGAGGTAAGTCAGGTCACAAGTGGAGCTGTAGCCCGCACCTGTCTCACAGCAACCCACTGACATCCTGAAGCTGTCCCATAGTAACACCCCAGTCCCCAGGTGCCTGCTGACTAGGATACGCCCAGCAATGGCAGGAACACCACCCTCCTTCCTTGACATGATATGGAGGCTTCTGTCATGGGAAAGGCTATCTCCATAACACCCTCTTTGCTACAAAAGGATGACTAAGAAAATTTAATATTTCATCCTGGTGACTAAAAAAATGCTGTCAACCTAGGAGAGAGATCCTTCTTGGTGCATCCCTGTTTAACTTGGCACCTGGGTTTATGTGAAGACAATCTGTGAACTGTCTTGAGTTCAGCTGTGGGGATTCTTTCATTATCTCTTTGTCTTAGTTACTTTTCTTGTTGCTGAGACAAAATACATGAAGCCCAAAGACAAAGGAGTGGTAGAGGTTTCAGTCCATAGTTGGCTGTATCCAAGGCAGGGTAGCATGCTGGGGGTGGGGCGAGGAAGGGACCCTCAGAGGAGAAACAGACCTTGGTGTAGCAAGAAGGCAGCAGGCAATGAACAGCAAGCAGCAAAGTAGCAGCATCGAGCCTCCCTTTCTCTTCTATCCCATCCCAGCCACCAGCCTTTTGAGTGGTGCCACCCATTATCCACACCAGAATTGTGGTGAATTGATTAGTGGACTAATTTAGTTCTCATGAAGCCTTAATCCACATTCACACGCCCTAGATCCAGCCATCTCCATAAAACTCCACCTATGAGCACACAAGGCTTTGCTGGGACATCTAGACACAAACCCTAATGCCACACAAGCTCCTTACTGGAGCAAACCCGCTGTGCCTCCTAGCATTAGTACAAGGCACCGACTTGGCGAGGGCTGCCTTGTTCAGCCAGCAGAGACCGTGATCTTTCTGTCTTTAAGGACCTCGTGCCGCTCCACTGGATCATTCAGATGTGGGAAGGTGGCAGATGTGTCCAGCTGCCTGAGCATTTTATGCTACAACTTGGGGTCATCCAGCAAGAGCAGGAGCAGCACACCCAAGAGGGAAATTGCTGCCTTGGAACCTCTGAACCCCATCCAGCACTGTGTGTATGGGGGGATTAGAACTCCCTCTGGTCTGTCAACTTGGGAGGGGCCCTGTCACAGGCTGTCATGCCCTCAGGCTGCCACACCCATCACAGTGCACAAGGTCTACAAGCAAGTTCCAGCATAACTCACACCCGAGGCCCTGCTGTGTGAGGCAGGGCACCTCCTGGGCTTTGGGATACACAGTCTGACTGAGGAGACTCCAACATTCTAAGGTCCCTGGGGGGGGTAATTTTTAAGGGGCATCTGTCATCAGGAGGTTCCTACGGGACCCTGCCCAAGAAGCCCCAGTAGGTGACTGGAGTGGGTGCCTCCCTTCACCTGCCACACAACGTGTCTGAAAAAGCACAGGCATGACCTGTGCTTACAGGTGGCTTTTCAGGACACATGTGCTCAGCCAGAAGAGGACTGCTGTGGCGCTCAGCCCCTCCCAAGGGGGTTCCTCAGAGAGGTACACTGGATCATCCCGTGGTGTGCACACAGCCGTTCCAGGTGGTTGGGGCCTAGCAGGACTTAAGCTCAGGCAGGTGTCTGGGGCAGGAGGTGTGGGAAGGACTCCCAGAGAAGGCAGGGGATATAATCGCCTGCCCATGGGAATGCTTCCTCAACGAAGCTGCCTGTCAGCAGTTGGTAAGGTGGATGTCCATTGCTCCACCAGGCCTGTTCCGCAAGCTCCGGCCGCCTGCAGGGGCATCTCAGGTGCCGCCCAGAGGCCTTCTCACCTGGCGATCTGCTGCCTCCACTGGTCCTGGGCTCATCCAATACAAACACACACTGTGTGCTAACATCCTCCCCTAAAGGGTGTGGGATGATTGTCTTCATTTTCCAAAGAAGAACACAAAAATCTAAGTGGTGAAGTAGTTGTCGCAAGATTGTACAACTAATCAGGCAGGGATTGCAATTCCAAGCGTGCCCGCGCACCGACAGCCACAGGTCAGACCCCAGCTCTCTCCCGCCTCCCCAGTCTCAGTTCCTGAAGGTATCCTGCCTGTCGGTCTTGCACACCGGCTCTCAGGGCCAGTGCCCCTGAAGGTCCGGCCCGGGTTCACCTAGCTCCTTGCCGCTGTGTCCGGAGCTCCGGGACCTCGCACTCTGAGAGGGGCCAGCCGCGCAGGGCCCGTCCTCGCGGGTCGTCCGCCCCGCACAGGGAGCCTCCCGCCTCTGCACGCCCCAGCAAGCCCCAGCCTGCTCCCTTGGAGCCGGGGTTCGGCACCCTGCGCCCGCTGCCCACCTTGAGGGCCCGGCAGAGCGCCCAGCCCGGGCAGGGGCGACCCGCGAGGACGATCGGAGCCCCGCTCCCGGTTCCCACCTCCGCACCCGCGGTCCTTCGGGCCGGGCGACGGCAACGGGTACCTCCCGGGCCAGCCGCCCTGCGCCCTCCCCGCGCCCCGACTGCCCTACCTTGAAGAAGCCGCGCAGGAAGCGCACGACGCCGAGCATGCTGCTGCCAGTGCCCGCCGACCGGCCGCGGCGGAGCTCAGCCCGGCCCGCCGGAGCCCGGAGTCTGCCCCGCCCCGCCCCGCCCCGCCCCGCCCCGCCCCGCCAGAGCCCGGGGTCCGCCCCGCCCCGCCCCGCCCGAGCCCGGGGTCCGCCACGCCCGAGCCCCGGGATCCGCCCCGCCCCTCGGGTCCAGGTCGAGCGCCCCGCTTCTCGAGCACCAACAGAGCACGAAGCCGGCTCAGAGTCCCTGCGCTCTACACCGCGCTTCACTGCCTTCCCGGGGAGGCCGTGCCCACACTCGCCAGGTGAGCGGGAGGCTGGGTTACAAGCGTGCGCCACACCCGTGCAGGCGCCTGGTTCCCTGCCAAGCCCCTTCTCTGGGACTATATTCATCCTTACATGAATACAGCTACAAATATAATTTTAAATATTTTACTTTTACACAGAAAGGGACCTGTAAAGGCAAGGTGAGGAGAGCTCGCGCGCGGGCCACGCTGGGCAGGGGGATGGGGTGTCTGATCGCCGAACCCCGGTAGCTCCAGAGTTGGGAGTCTGACTTGCCCGCGATTCCCTTGGATGCCTGCTCCACTTCCCAGGTGGGAAGCTGCCTGCCTCCACTGCCGATGCTAACGGAGGAGACATCCTGTACATACTGGAAATGATTTTAAAAGAGCTCCTTGGGCTGGAATGCAGGCGGGAGCCATACAGCATCATTCTCAGGACCGTATGTCCTGATTAAGCTTAAGCGGTCTTTAGACAGATTAAGATCTAATGGTATCGGCACAGGACCTATGAGAGCAGGCTTAGCCAGCCAGAGCCGTGCAGTGATCAGCGATGGAAATGACCATGTCCTCTCTGGGCTGGGTGCAGGAGGAGGAGGCTCCCTGGAGAGAGGCTTCTCAGTCTTCACTGCTTTGACTTTCTGGGCCCTCAGTGAGGGGACCCCCATTTTCATCGGCACTGTGGAATGATGATTCATCCCTACCAAGGCTTTGAGGACTATGGGTATGGCCAGCACACAGCTTGTGACAAGGGTTACATGGATGATGGGACATGCAGGTGGCATCTTTAGCAGGTTCTGTGCCCACTCTGTGAGATCACCTGTGACACTTGTGACACCTTGCCTGGAGGCCGAACTCGGCTGCATATTCTCAAGGGCAAAATGCATTCTCCACTCATTATCTCCTGCACCCTTGATAGTTATTTCAGATCAACTCAAATCACACACCGACTCACAAGGTGTTCCTGTGCACCTGACATATGCATGTGAGTTTCGGGCCTGGCAACAGTCTGAATGGCCTGCCCTCCGAGGACAATCACAGGTAAATCAGCAAGTAGGTTTCTGTTCCCTGATTTATTTGTGAGAGTCCTCTGAGGTCAGTCATGAAATTGAAGTTGTAATTAATTTTTTTTTGTCTTTTTGAGACAGGGTCTCACTAGCAGTTCAGGCTGACTTTGAGCTCACTTTGTAGCTTAGACTGGTCTTGAATGTGCAACAGTCATCCTGCTTCAGGCTCCCAAATGCTGGGATCACAGGCATGCACCACCATATCTGGCTTTGAACATGTAATTTAAAACCTACCAACAAAGAAAAGCTCAGGCTCAGAAAGATTCACTGTTGAATTCTACAAGAAATTTAGAGAAGACTTAATACTACTTCTTCTCCAACTCTTCAATGAAATTGAAAGGGCAGCACTACTCCCAGACTCATTCCTGGAAGCAAGCATTATCCTGAGAATACCAAGCATTACCAAAACCAGAGAGGGATCCAACCAAAACAGAGCCCTATGCACCAATCTCTATAATAAACATAGATGAAAAATCCTCAGTAAGATACTTGCAAACAGGATGCAGCAAATCATTAACAAGATTATACACCATGACCAAGTTGGATTCATCCCAGGGATGCAAGGATGGTTCAACACATGCAAATAAATATATATAATACATCATATCAACAGAGCTAAGGACAAAAGTCACAGAATCTCAATAGGCACAGAAAAAAGCATTTGACAAATCTAATGCTAAAAACCCTAAAGAAAATTGGAGTAGAATTTTTTTTTTATCTCAATCAGATAAAATCCTTCTATGACAAACCAACAGCCAACATTATAATAAGTGGTCAAAAACTGCAAGCTTTCACTTTAAAATCAGGAACAAGACAAAGATGTCTGCTATCACTACTCTTATTCAATATAACCAGAGCAATTAGACAGGAGAAAGAAATAAAAGGAATAAGGATAGGAAAGAAAGAAGTTAAATTATCATTAGTTGCAAATGATGTGATGCTTTACATCTACATAGCAGACCCCCAAATACTCCATCAAAAGACTTGTAGATTTAATAACCAAATTCAGTTGTATAGCTGGATACAAAGTCAACACTCAAAACTCAATAACATTCCTGTATGGAAATAACAAACTCACTGAGAGAGAAATTAGGGAAACCACACCCTTCATAATAGCATAAAAAATACCTAGGAATCAATGTAATGAAGGAAGTAAAAGATCTCTACATTGAAAGCTACAGTACTCTTGAAAAGGAGACTATATAGGATATCAGAAAATGGAACATCTCTTGCTCTTGGGTAGGAAGAACCAATATAGTGAAAGTAGCCATATCCTCAAATTGTTACACAGATTTAATGCAATCCCAATCAAAATACCAATAGCATATCTCACAAAATTAGAGAAATCACTTCTAAAATTCATCTGGAATCAGAAGAGACCTGGAATAGCAAAGGTAACCCTGGACAACAAAGGCAAAGCTGGGAGCATCACAACCCCAGACTTGAAATTATACTACAGAGCTACTATGTTAAAAAAAAAAAAAAAAAAAACAGCATGATACTGGCAAAAAAAAACCAAAAACAAAACAACAGGGGCAAGGGAGAGAAAACTGAGGTAGGTGGTCAGGGAAGTCCTTTCTGATCCCTGAGAAGAATACACCAAGTGAGAAGGTCTTTGTGTGGAGAGGGTATGCAACATCCCTGAGGCCACAGTAAGTTGGGGCAGGCAGAAGCCCTGTGGCTGCATCTCAGGGAGCACAGATGGAAGATAAGAGTCAGAGATGGAGTTGGGGCAGAGCAAGAGAGGCCTCCACAGGAAGGAAAGCCTGGGCCTCCTGAGGGCTGTGACCAAGGAAACAAAGCTTTGAGACTCACCAGCAGGCCCGGTGAAGAGGGCAGCAGGGACTGAGGCAGCTGGAGTGGCTGGGAGCAGAATCCTGAGTACATCCAACAGGAAGTGCTCAGATGGAACCGGGGCCTTTGGGAGAGAAAAGAACCTAGTTTTTTGCTTGACAGAGTAAAGGATGATGGCGTAGAAATCATCAGCATTCATTGACCCTGAGAGCATGGGACAGGGACTCTGCCTTTCCTCTGCTGCCCCAGCCAGCAGACAGGTGCTTGGGGGCCTCAGGGTGAACGTGTCCATCACACAGGCGCGCCTTGTGCCTAGGAGCCTCAGTCACGGGAGAGAAGCTGTCCATGCTGGGCCAGGCCCCTGGTACTCCTGTGGGCTAAAGCAGGGACTCCTTTCTTACTCTGGGATTTGGTAGGTCTTTTGCAAGGCCCCAGCCTTGTACACAGCATGTACATGTGAGTTAGATATGTGCTCTGAGCTGCAGAGTCAGCCTGTCTAGATCTCTGTAACTGACAGTTTCTGCAGCTGGACCTGTTCTGGCCCAGTTGGTTCACAGCAGCTGGAGTCCTGGCTCTAAGGGCTTTCACTCATCCTGTAGGCAGCCAGTCAAATGCCTCCCGTTGGAGGAGCTGCTGCGGCCCCCTTCCTGGACAACAGGTCACTTTTCAGAGAATAGGAACCGTGCCTGGTTTCCTGACTCAAGGTAGAATTCCAAGCTTGAGAGTTTGAGGCACAGGGATGGCCTAAAATGGGTCACATTTCCATAGACTGGGGAGATGCTTCCCTGAGGTCTGGGAGGCAAGGCCGGGGTAGAAGCCATGGCTCTGGTCCCCAGGGTAGGGCTGGTTGCAGAGAGGCTGAAGTTGGGGCATTATGAGCTCATGGAATAGAGGGTTTAACAATATGACCAGTTTAGTGCATGAATGAGCAAACCTATCCCACCTCCCTCAAAGACTGAGAAAATCTCAGTTAAGCCTCTGTGTACTCCCTGAGGTCATGACTCATAAAGCATGTTCCTTAGAGGGCAAAGAATGGCATCCACAGAGCCTCTGGTCCACAGCGGATTGTGTATCACCAAGGAAAAGAAAACAAAATGGAATGAAAAGGAAGAAAAGACATGAGAAAAAAGAAAAAAGAAAGAGCCAGCAGAGTCTTTATTTGAGAACAATGGGATCTTTCATGTTTTGCTGCTGGAACCCCTCCTCAAGCAGGAGCAGAGTGAGGGGTGTGTTCCTGGAAAGCCCCATCCCTCTGTTGCCTGGAGCTGGTCCTTCTTGTGGTTGCCCCAGTTCTGGGATCACCACTGTGACAGAGGGGCAGGCAGAGGTGAGGGAAAGCTTCCTGGGGACTGAGCTGGGGTGCTGTTCACTGGGTATACTCCCAGAGGAGGCAGAGTTGGAGAAGTGGAGTCTGCTGCACCCTCACCATCAGTCCTGCATCCCCTCACCTCTGAGGCCTCTCTTCTTGCTCTCCCTGGGGGACCCAGGCAGCCTCAGCTGGCAGGAGCCACCCCAGCTCCTTGCCCACATCTTCCCACCCAACTTCTTTGCCTGGAACCACAGGCACCTCTTTACCCTGTTCAAAGACACAGCTGACCTTTTGTGAGGAGAAAGTCCTACAGCCAAGGGGGCTCAGGGGACAGCAGGTGCACGGGATATGGGCCGTGAACCGAGCCTGCCTATGACGAGGAGCCAGAGTCTGGGAGGCCATCCTTGAGCAGGGTCCCTCCATCAAGTGCTTTTGTCATTGGAGCCTCAAGACCTGGGCCCTGCGGCTTGGTCAGCCCTGGCCATGTAGCTGGAGGTAAATTATTGACACTTTGGTGCCTCAGTTTGCTCACGCATAGCACAAGTCATTATTTCATCCATCTCCAGGGCTGCTGTGAACCCAGAGGTGAGAGTAGCAAACCCAAGACAGGAGCCAACAATAAACAGCTTCACGGAGCCTGCGGGGCGGGGCAGCTTCCTGCCTCCCACTGTTGAGGTGAGGCTCAAGGAGCCAGCAAGGGAAGTGGGGTGCAGCAGCCACTTGCTCACACTGCAGCTTCAGCCTCACCTGCACCTTCTGTTCCTGCTGCTGTCCCTGAATGCCAGGTCCCACTGCTGAGTGGCAGGGTACTCAAGGAAGCTGTGACAGGCTTGTCTCTCTCCTTTGAGCCTTAAATCTGGCACAGGCAACTTGTGACCCAGGAAGAGAGCTATGCTGGGTCTTGAGTTTGTGCTGGAGCCTTGTGGAGAAGTGCTGGAGCTGGGCTCTGTTGGGCCTTGGAGGATGCGGGGAGAGAAGAAGCACAGGGCAGCAGGAGGACAAACAAGGTAGCAGCTGCTGACCAGTGGATGAAGCGCGCCAGTCTGGAGCTAGCAGGGCGTGCTCGGAGACACAGTGCACCTCAGACTGGCTCCCAGGAGAGGAAGGCGGTGGGGAGCCCAGGGGCAGTGGGAAGGGTTGCCAGGCAGCCTGGGATCCTGGAGGCTGGGCTGGGGCCAAGGAGGGGATGGCTTGGGCTGGAAGGCGCCAGTCTCCAGGGTGACACTGATCTCAAAGAAAGAGGACAGAATGGGCTTTTGTGTGCAGTGATGGCATAGGGGTGTTCCCAGGGGAAGGAAAACGGGAGGAGGAGATGATGGCAGCCAAGAAAAGGGTCATACAACATGGCAGATGCCCACCTCAAGCCCTCACTAGGCAACCACTTGCTTTGTTTTCAGGCCCAGGCTTGGGGCTGCAAGTCTGAATAGGGGCCTGGCTGGGAGCACTGGAGCCTCGGGGAAGCCCCTCACCCCACTCGGGGTGAGGAAGTGCCTGCAGTACCAGGCTGGATAGAGCAGGACTGGAGTACCACCTTGGTCACCTCTTGAGATCTGTGCCAATGCCAGGTGTACTCAAGGGGAAGAATACACTAGAGCCATAGCCAAAGGCCCGGCCTGCAGCCTCCCTGGCAGTGGGTCTGCCGGGCAGTGAGCTCAGCTGGGCATGGCTGCTGCCATGCCTGCCCTGGCCACATGCAGAGTCCATGCTCTTGGGTGGGCCAGCCCTGGGGTAGCCGAAGCCCTCCTGAAAGGGGGAGCATGAGTGGGGCTGCCCTGGAAGAGCTGCTGCAGGGGATGGGCCATGCGTGTGGCACCCTTGGACCTGCTCTCTGACAGGAAGAGCCAAGGGCCCTGTGGGGAAGGCTCAGGATTTCACTCAGGATCCAGTGCAGGGCCCACACCTAGAGCAGAACCTGGTACTCTAGCTTCTGTGGGTTGGGGTTCCCATCCCTGTCTCCCTTCTAGGAGAGGCCACAGCTGAGTGATTCTGTTCTGATGAAGCAGGCCTTATCCTGAGGAGACCCTACAATGCACCCCCCCTTACCATACCTGCTGCTGTCCTGAATACCCCAGCTGCACAGTCCATCCCTGCGGCCCACACAGCAGGCAGCAAGGACATGCTGAGAGCTGGCCGAGGCATCATCAGAGTTGGGGATTGTGGGGAGAGGTCTGCTCACAATCTAACTATGGCTGTCTCCTTGCCACTGTGACTATGTGAGATGCCTGTATGGAGGGGCAGGGTGTGTGTGTGTGTGTGTGTGTGTGTGTGTGTGTATATCACTCCTTTTTACACCCAAGATAGCAGAGTTCATGCATAACACAAAGGCTGAATGAGGGCCGGTTACCAGAGGTGTGCTGGTGACTCACCTTCCCATAGGCAGTGGAAAACCAAGAAGAGGGGATTTGGGGATTCCTACACAGGCTGTGTTCGTGACCTTGTGAATCAATTTTCTTCCACAGGAAAAAAATCATTTTTAAAATTTGATTTTAAAGATAATAAAACCCAACAAAATGAAACAGAATAAATCTCATCAAAACAAAGCAATGAGATTGGTTCAGAACTTCAAAGAGGGATACTAGGAAAACAGTGGCTACCGTAGTATATCTTGTTGTCTTCGTAGTAATTGTCCATTCTGTCAGATATAGCAAAATCAAACCAAAACAAGATAGAGTAAAACCAATCAAAGCAGAATATTGAATAAAGAAAAACAATCGGAACAAAACAAAACAGCAAGAACAATATTGGATTTCAAAAACAAGACAGAAGGAAACCCCCTTTATTTACTTTATTGCATAGTTATCCCTCATAGATGCTCGGACTGGAGGTGCTATCTGAGTTTTCTCTTTCTGGGTCCCCAAAAGTCATTTTTTAAAATAAGAAGCCTTTTAGCAGACGTGTTTCTAGTGAAACAATGTTCTAGGTAGACAGTGCATTTCCCAGGATCCCATGGGCCCAGGGGCACTCGCCACAGAATCCACACAGATCCTGAGGTCCTCCTACATGTCACTCTGATGGGAGTCTGCTGCTGTTACTAAAAACAGGCAAGTTAGGCAGAAGACAGCAGGCAGCTGGAGAAGCACTGGGCCCGAAACAGAGTCGCAATGACCAGGGCTTGGTCGGATAAGCAGGAACTCAGGTCAAGAGTTAATAGAACCCAGGTGGGCAATTAAGCTCAGGGATGTAGCAAGTGAGGCAACAAGCCAGCTGGTGGATGCCCACCATGGCGACTCCTGATTTACCTACTGGAAAACAACTTTTCCTTCTCACTTTGTCCTCTTCATGAACTACTTGAGGTTGAGAGGCACCTGCAGATGGGTACTTACTCCCTGCCTCTACTCCTTACCCACCCATGTCCAGTCTAAGGAAGCTTGATCTAGTCCTACAGGTTGATCTAGTCCCACTTTAGTTTGACTTGAAGAGGTCTGATCCCTGGTTATTTTTTGGTGTAAAAACCATCAGACAAACAGTTCCCTTGGCAACCCACTTTCAGGTCCCCTCCCAATGACTGGGAGCCATTTCTGTCTTCTTGATAAACTCTCTTCCTGTCTACCTCCTTTGTCCTCATCTTCATTCTTCCATCTCCACTACACAGGTAGGCCCATTTCACAGGTGAGAATGAGGCCCTGAAGGCACTCCTGCAACACATGGGCATTAGCCAGGACTCCAGCTTTAGGAAGAAGGATTGGGGGTGGGTCCTGACCCACCAGACTAACGGGATCAGCTGGCATGAAGCCAAAGCAGAGGGGCCTGGGCAGGCCTTGGTGTGTGTGGTGGGGGGCTCAGTTGACGTAGAGTAGCCAGAGAAAGGGCCCCCCCTACCCAGCCTCCAGACTTCCACAAGGCAGAGCTCCAGGGACTTGCAGGGCCAGTGTATGCCTTAGGAATGGCCCAGCCTCTGTAGATGCTGGTTTCTCATCTGGGACTGAGAGACCACAGCCCTCCCACAGGCTTGGAGATTCCAGAGACTGAGGGGTGAGTCAGGTGTGTGAGTGCACATGGACTTGGATATCTGGGCTCAATCTCATGACCTGCAAACCTAGGGATCCCACTCAAGTGTTGTTCCTGGTGCCTGCCTGTCCCAGGGTGATTGGATCAATCCATGTCTACACCCCAAGCCAGCCCACCAAAGGTCTGCTCCAGCAAATTCCTGCTAAAGATTCAAGATTCAACTAGGGGCTTTTGGAGCCACTCCCACCCCACCTTCTGCTTTCACTCCTTGGGCAGCTGAGGACTCTCTGGGAGTAGGCCCACTGTTTGCTGGGCACACAGGCTCAGAGGCTGCCTCATCGCTAGAACCAGCCTGGTGTGCCCTTTCCTATCCCTTCCCGGTGTATTGTAATCCCCAAATATTGAGTTCAGTCACCCAAGTATTGTAATCCTCTTTCTAGTTTTCTTCACAATCCAAAAAGTTATATTTGTAATCCCATTGAAAAGTCACTGGAATCCCAGCAAGTTAATTCCAATCTACCACCACCAATGCAACCCACGGGGAGAGTAAAAACACCAAGACATATTCCAAGTTAAGGGCAGCCAAGGGGTCCTAAATCCAATCCCCGTGAAGATGTGAGGACAAAGGCCCTGATCCTAGGCCTCTCCCAGCATTTATTATCTTTTGAAGAAGGGGGGTGGCTCAGGGATGAGGGACAGTGAGGATGGTGGAAATTCCGGGAGTAACTCGAGCTGGCTGGCCAGGTGCAAGAATGGCATCTTTGTAAATTGCAGAGATAAAGATATGCAGAAAGATCAATTTACATAATCCAATTAAGGTAGCAATGGAGTCGTTTGGGGAGGCTGTATTCGGTTTTTGATATGCAAACTCTTGTGCCCTGGGGAGTCAAAGCCTCTTTGTCTCGAGGCTCATACCCAGTTGACACTCCCGGAGCTACTTGCTCTAACATCTTGCCTGCTGGTATCTTGTACATATTCTGTATGGAGAACACTATGTGAGGAAACAGGACTGTCTGTTGACTTTAGAAATTACATACCGGCACCTCAGCTAGCCTTATTTGCAATGCTTAGAGCCACTTGAAGAGAGAGGGAAATACCCTAGCCAACTTTTTACATATCAGTATAAGGAAATGAGTCTCCAAATAATCAAAGTCACAGTAATTGTTTTGCATTCAAAGGGAGTCACAGGAGTTGTCTCCCACACCAGTGGTCTCTCACTGACCCCTGACCCTGGAGGTGCAATTCCCCCCTCAATCCCCCTACTTAGTGTGTCCATCCGTAGTAATCTACACACGGTGTCTGCCCCTGAAAGGACAAGCCTCTGCTAGGTGCAGCAAAGAACTGGGGAGCCACCATAAGCAAAGCCTGAAAACAGCAGGAGGAAGAGAGCGTGGAGAGTGGCCCACTGTTTCCTGGAAGCAAGCAGTGACGGGGCCAGAACTGGGTTCTTTGGTGCAGTGTGGGCCTGGGAAGAGTAGTATCCACAGATATCAGCTCCTGCTGCCTCCCCTGAGGCCTGGGTGCCAAGAGACCAGCAGGGAGGGTGGTCAGTGTGTCATCATTCCATGTGGCTGAGACCATGCACAGGACACAGCTCTTCTCCAGCTGGCTTCCTGGTGGGGCCAGGGCCCACCAAGAGAGCAGAGCAGTGATGGATTCACACATGCTGATCCTGGCTAGGTATGCAAAGGCCATTGGTGTCACGATGTGAACGCAGGCAATTATCCACAGTCACAGGTAAGACCATTGATTTCATTGCAGAATCCAGAATCCAGGACACCTTCGGAGTACAAAGAGCCCTGTGAGTTATCCCACTGGGGGCCACAGGGCCAACCAGCAGGGTGCTGGGTCATGGTAAGGGCCCTCTAATTACAGAACTTGTGTAATACCTCTTAACTCCTCATCAGCAGCAGTCTCAACAGATATATATGACATTCAGTTTTATAACAATAGCAGGTGAAGACCTTGCTCTTCTCCATACCACCCTGTTGCCTCATTTCCTGATGGCCTGAAGCTCCAGGCCAAAGGTAAAGAGCACAGCCTTGCCCTCCGTGACTCCCTAGCTCAGCCATCACATCAGTATAAGGGCCTTAGGAAAAGCCCCTAGGGTAAGTCTCCCATGTGTTTTGCTCACCTTGCTTGGGTAACATACACCTGTTGGTGGGTGAACCACCCAGCCACCCACATACAGGCCCAGCAGACTCAGCTCTGCCTCTGACAAGAGCCAATTCAGCTGTGACATCCTCCTAGGAGTGGCCTCACACCGGTTTGGGGTAGGGTAGTGTCCAGAGCCCTTGGTCCTAGGTAACTCTAACTCTAGTTCCAGAGCCTTGCTGATTTACCCAGCAGTAGGCAGTTTGGTACGGACAGGTGGTATGACACTCAGGAGATCCCCCACACTCCTTAGATTGTGGCTTTTTGGGGCAGCACTTCTAACACAAGCAGTGCTTTGGGCCCGAAGCTGTTAGCTCAGCAGAAGACACTGCAAACCTGTGAATCAGGCCTCTGTTCCATGCTGTCTCAGCCCACTGGGATTCCAGACTCTACAAGGGATAGGACACCTAGTCATCCATTTGGGGATATGGTTAGGAAGCTCCATTGAGTTAAACAGGAGTCTTTTCTCCCTGATATGGCTGCAAGGTTTTCCACAGAGAGGCATTTCATTTATCTCCAACTTTTCATTTCATTCAGTAGTATTAAGAGCTCAAGTGAGAGACAGACTGCTTAATAAAACACAGCTCCGACACATATTTACTGTGTGACATAGAGCTAGTTGCTTAACCTCTCTGTGTTACAGTTTCCTTACCTGTGAAGTAGGGATAATAGGAAGACTTACTTTATAGTGAGGGTTACAATAGAATTGGATTTAAAGCTTAGTGACTAAAGCCCACAGAAACAGAGTGGAAAGGTAGTGACAATGCACTGGGGCTCGGAGACACTGAGAAAAATGTTGGGTGAAGGGTAGAGGCTTGGAGCATGCTCTGGAGACCCAGGTACATCCTAGTGAACACAGAGAATAATGTCATGGACTTGAAATGCAGTGAGAGGACAGATCTGACATGTTTTTACCACACAGAAAAGTAAGCATGTAAGCTGGGTTGTGTTAATTATCTTGATTGTGGCAATCACGTCACCATGTATATTCAATCATAGCATTGTACAGCTTGAACATACATATTTCATCTGTCAATAATACCTCAGTGAAGCCGGAACCAAGTACTAGTTCCAAAGATGCTGACAATGCTATTAGCTAATTTCCTCTAGTCCCACTGTCTTCCCTAGGTCCCAGGAGGACATCCCAATGCTGCCCACCTGTAGGCTACCTTGGGCCTGTGCCCGTCTCACTTTTGGAGGTGAAGCTATGATGCTGCTGCACCCCTGGGAACCGGCAGCTGTGCTCCTGGGGTTTGGGTGAGGGGCTTTGATGGCTCTGGGAGCAAATCTATCAAGGTTCCCAGCCAAATTCCTTTCCCTGCTAAGGAGAGCTTATGTCTAGGGTGGTTTTTTCACTTTTAGTATGGTTTGTCATCCCACAGGTCTCTGAGAAGAAATCACATTTTTTAGGCTGGGGACACTTTTTGTGAGTACACAGGGTGGATGGGAGGAGAGAAGAGAGAAAAGAACCATCACTCCTTTTTCCAGGTTTAGTTGCAATACAGTTTTTTTCGCTGGACCCCAGAGCAGCCTTGAGCAGGACAGTGGTGTTAGAAGAGGCTGATCCCCAGGGCCCTGTTCCCAGCCTGCTCTGCCCTGACTGGGCAGAGAACACACAGCATTTCTGACCTGTGCTGACCCTGGTTTCCATGACTGCAGAGGGCGCTTGGGCTCTGGGTGGCTGGAGGGAGCTGGAGCCATGGCTCAACCTCTGACTGGATCTTTCTGACCCTACCTCTTTTTGACTTCAAGGCCCTAGTAACCTCATCTAGAGACTTTACTTCCTCTGTGTTGGGAGTGAGGCCTGCTGTTTCGTCTGGTGTATAGACTTGTACCCTGTCTTTGCACTTCTCTCTTCCAACCTGATTTCCATGATTGTTCCCTGTGGAAAGCTTCCAGAAGTAGAGCAGTGGGAAGCCAGCAAGGCCCAAAGGGAATCCTAAAATGTATAGCTGGATACTCTATTCAAGGACAGGAAAGGCAAGCTTACCCCACTCTCATAATTAGAGAATGGCAAATCTCAGCTAGCCTTGACATCCCACATGCCAGCTGCAACTTGTAAGACAGACATAACTCAGCCAGAAAATACATCTTGTGCTAACTTGCTTCAAGGACAGACTGGCTCAGTCTAAAACAACTGATTCTTTCTGCTCACCCAAGCCCTTGACCTTAAGAAACCACCTTTAGCCAGAACAAGTCTACACCTGACAATGCATGACCCAGACTATGTGACCAATTATAAGATAATCTGTCAGCCTTTTGTACTTCCTGCTGAAACATATATAAGTGTCAGTTTAACCCAATATAGGACTGCTGATTTGGAACTCAGTTCCTTCAGCCTGCCAGCACAATGAAGAGTTGCCTTCCAACTCCTTGATGCCTGCGTGTCTTCCATCCAATTCAGTCCTGTTTTTTCTACGACAGCACTTGCAGGAGATGACAGTTGTTTGGGTGGAGGAGTGGCAGCAATGACTTCTTAAGGGCCTACAAATGCCTTACACCCAGTCAGTTCTTGTTCTCTTAACCTAGGCAACTCCAAATTGGGTAATTTTATCTCCAGCATCACAGGACAAAATTACAGAAGTTCATCTTAATTGGTTTTATTTTGTCATAGAATTAAACAACTCTTCATTCCATAAAATACAATGAATCATCCGATAGGCAGAGCAGAGGAAGTTGGTTTTATAGACAGAAAAGACAGAAGACAGCAGAAACAAACAACCCAAAGAAAATTAGTCATTTTAAAGTTACTGCCTTTGTAAGACAGGGATAGAAATAAAACTAGGAAAATAACTGATTAGTAAAATGAAGTTAGTACAGGCACACCATGGAGCCAGGGACTACTCCCCCTCCCTCTACCTGAGTGAGGCCAGCTCTCTGGGACAATCCTCCTTCTGATGTTCTGAGAATAGAAAAAATATGCAGATTTCTTGTGCTCTGAGTGAATGATTTGGGAACAACAATGTGCAATGTGTGTACCATTATTGCCCCCAATTGATGTATTGACGTGTTGTAAAATTTTGTTGTAGTTTCTTCTTTACTTCTCCTTCTGCTTCTCTTCCTTCCTCTTCCACTTCTGCTTCTCCTTGTCCTCCTCTACCTCTTCCTCCTCCTCCTCCTCCTTCTTCTTCTTCCTTTTCTTTTCTTTCTTTAAAAAAAAAAAGAAAAAGAAAATAACACAGACCCAGGAAATCTCTAAAGGTCCAGGCCAGAGCATATACATTTCAGTAACTTTTCCTACACTTGAACCTAGTTAACTGCAGTTCCTATACACAATTTAATCAGAGTGAACTCAGAGAGATGCTGGCCTTGTCTATCATTCCTGTCAATCATACACAGACCCAGCAAGGCACATCTTTTAGAAATCCAAAATCCTGATTTATTCATGTGCTTTTTAATTTTTCTGTCACCTCCGATGCCACTTTTATATTTGTACAATCATTTTGTTTCTGCTGGCCCGGACCTGCTCTGGGCATGTGCTCCCCTTATCATCAGTAAATGTGGCTGCTTTTTCTTTTACTGCACAGAGCCTGGGCTCCATCTGTTGGAGCCATCACATGCTATCATTTGGTGAGTCCAGCCAGGAGAAAGCCACAGCCAAAAGAAGCCCAGCCAGAAAGGAAGGCAACTCCCTGGGGGGTGGACTTCTCTCTTCTTTTTGCAGTCATCACAGGCACTTGTGTGTGCACAGCAGACCCTGAGAAGTTGACACCATGGCAGAAACTCCCAGGGCTGGAGATGACCAGGGAGCAGAAGGTTTGGGGAATACAGGGCAGGAGGGGTCCCACCAGGGTGGAGCTAAGGCAAGCAGAACTGAGAAGCCTTGGCTCTAGAACAGTCCAGAAGTGGGGTTCACAAGCTGTTTTTTTTTTTCCATTAGAAATTGCTTTGCTTTTTAAAATCTAATTAAGTGTATTGATACAGTTTAGGAATATAGCATGATCACAGTCATCACTGGAATTTTGTGCCTGTCTGAGAGGCCTGGGCCCAGTCTGCCTACTGTTATTGTTCTTGGGGATGCAGCTGTCAACATGCCCTGGACCATGTGGATCTGAGGGGCCATGGGGATCATGGCCAGAGATGCTGTGGGCTGGTGGAACCTGTGGGCTCATGCTGCCGGGCACTTCTGAGGCTTCTTTCCTTCCTCCTCTCCTGGGTAACTCTGGTCTTGTCTTGCTAATACCCCACCCCACCTCATGTACCAGCAAACTCAAGTTCTTTGTGCTGGTCAACTGGAAAAAATAAGAGAGCTGAAAGACAAGAATGCAGGGGCTGGGGATTTAGCTCAGTGTCTTAAGCACCTGCCTAACAAGCACGATGAGGTCATGAGTTCAATCTCCAGTACAAAAACAAACAAACAAACAAACAAAAAGACAAGAATGCAAAGGAAAGCTTGAGTTCACTTTTAAAAGGTGCAGTTTTCCTCCATCACAAGCAACAACCTGCAGAGGGGGCTAAGTTGACTGTTTTTCCTCTGGATCCTAGAGCCAACCTAAGCTGTGTCTGCCTGGGCTTAGTTCTCTAAGGGCAGACCCCTTTTTCCATTCTACTCAGTTTTGCTTTTGGTAACTACGGCCTCTGTCTTACGGCCCTATGTACACTTGCAATTCTTTGCTTGCCGTACACAACAGCTTGGAATTTACGTGGTAAATTCCATGTGGTAGCAAGGTTACCCCAGGTCACCATTTTTGTGTTGAGCTTGTGCAGAAGGAACTTTATTGTGTTGGTTGAAACTGGCCTGCCTGAGAACCTTGACCCTTATCTCCCTAAATCTGCTTTCTTATAAATTCAGGAGGCAATAGATTAACTGTATCTTGGTGGCATGGAACTTTAATGTGAGTGACTTCACTTTTATTTTTTGTGTGGTCTCTTGGGGTCTAGAGGAGGAGGAGACTAGTTCAAAGCATGGGCTGTGGGTGTTACTTGTGATCTAGCCTGTGCCTAGCATGCACAAGACCCTGAGCTTTATCCCTAGCACTGGAAAACAATGGCCTGCTACAATTTTATTTACCAACAGTTCATGAAAGACAGGCAGATTTTGATGCTGGATTGCTGCGGTCTGTGATTCCCAGGTTTGTGTTCCTGCCCTATGAAGCAAGGTCCCCCCAAAAGACCTGAGCTGGTACGAAGAACACAAGAGATCTGCTCAAGGTGCCTCTAAAGTACAGGGCCTGGGGCCAGGTAAAGGCAGGGCTGGAGCCCTGGTGATGTCAAGGGGCCCAGGTGCTCAGCCTCTCTGTGCTGCTCTGGTTTCCTGACTGTGTGTGTCCTCTGTGGGACCTCAGGCTGGGCAGGCCACTCCTAAGAAACACTCCCTATAACCTTTGCTTGCTCAGTGGGGGCTCATAGTGGGGCCTCTCCTCTCATTTTCAGAACACTTCACAGCAAACTAGGGCCAGGCAGATTCCTGTGCTGGAAAACAGGAAGATGTTGAGGTGGGGGAAGGGCACATCTCCATGAGGGTGAGCTATGTACTTTGAATAACAGCACATAAGAACATAAAAGCCTCTGCTGCAAGGACCTTTCTGGCAAGCACTGAGGGAACTAAGCAACACCTTGTGTCCAGCTGCTCAGCAGAGAGCCAGTAAAGATTGATATAAATCAATCTTGATAACTGCATCACAGTATGGTTCAAATGCATCCCTCAGAAGTTCATGCGTTGGGCCCTTGATTCCCAGTGGGGCAGTTTGGGAGGATGGGCCTGATGGGTAGGTGGTGTCAAGGTCCTGAAGTTCCATGGTCAACAAGGGATAAGTGCTCTCCCAGCAGTTGTAGTGAGAGGGTCGTTAGAAGGTGAGCCCAGGGACTTAGGCCTCTCTCACTCCTGCTCACTTCCCCTTCAGCCCACCTGTCATGCTGTGACTAAGGAGGCCCTTGCAGGAAGATGAACAAATACACCACTGTGCTGTTGGACTTCTCAGCCTGCAGAACTGGGAGCTAAGTAAACTTCTTTTCTTTACAAATTCCTCAGTTTTGTTATTCTGTTGTAGTAATAGAAAATGGACTGATGAAGTAAAACTGCAGATCACCAAGAAGAAACAAATTTGAAACCCACTGTAGAAAATGCTCAACTGGATCAGTTTGAGGAAGAGGAAGAGTTTGAAGATGGACTTCCTGGTCTAAGATATTTTAGACCTCTCAGCACCACTGTCAGGTATGTAGCAGGTGCACCAGTCTGAAGCTCTGCCAGAGGCCTGGGTTGGACCCCTAAGGCAGAAATCCCTCAGCAAGGCAAAGAAAGAAGAGCTTTGTAGCCTGCTGTGGTCCAAATGTTTGCCCCCAAGGTGCTGCATTAGAAAATAACCCTCAAATTCAGATGTTAATGGTTCTGGGAGGGGAGATCTTGAGAAGTATTAGGCTAGAACTCGGTCAGAAGGGCAGGGCCCTCACAGGGAACCAGTGATGTGAGAGGACAGGGACTGGAGTGAGGGCACTTGATGTCTCACCCTTGCCTTCTGTGCATTGTGATATAGGAAGATGGTCTTCTTCAGGTGCTGAGTAGGCACCCAGGTCGTGGATTCAGATAAACTATTGTTTATGATTAACCAGATGCCAGGTATTTCAGAATAGCAGTACACAATGTGCTAAGATGCAGATCTAGGTTCAAATTTTATTGTATTCTTTTCAAATTTTTCCATGATCCCAGCACATTTTAACCTCTACAAATGTGAATTGTGCAGAACGCTTCCTCCAGAGCAAGTCTTCTGTAGGGTGCGGTCTGGCTACAGTTGTCCATGGTGGTGCTGATGGGGTGAGTCAGCTCTCTCCTGAAGCATCTAGAAAGTGTGAAGATTCTATGGAACCCTTCAGATATGCCAGGTAGGGCCCTGACCTCCCCCCACCATACTTCTCACTCAGCTCCTTGGATCCATTTTCCTGATGCAAGCTCTGTTAGCCAGTTGCCCATTGCTTCAACAAAATACCCAAGGTGATCCATCAATACAGAAAAATGTCAGTTCTGCTCATGACTTCCCAGGTTGCAGTCTGTGATCCTTTGTTCCCCATTGCCTTTGTATCTGTGGCAGCACAGCACATTATGTGAGAGTACGTGGTTTAGGCTGTTCACCACCAGGAAGCCAGAGAGAGGGGGCAGAGAGGAGAACAACACCCCCTTCCAGGCTGTGACCCCGATGTGTTAATGCCCCCCCCAACTCCACTCTTAAAGGTCCCGGGACTATTAGGGTGCAGGCTGGGTCCATCCTTCTACATAGGGGACATTCACATCCAAGCCAGGACCCAAGTTCTAGCACCCTGCCAGGCCGAGCCTCCCAGCTGTGCTGTCACTGTCATACCTGGGCTAGAGGAGCCAGGCCTGACCAGGCAGCTCCATTTCCTCTCTTCCTTCTGTTCCTGGAGTAAATATTTGGCATGTTTTCATTATATCATTTTCTTGCCTAGAGAAAGACTTTTAAATTTTTTTATTTTAAAGAGAATAAAACAAAAGAGGACAGAACTAAGCAGATCAGAACAGAACAATGTAAGCAAGACAGCACTTCACAACAAGACAATTGGATATTAACAGTTAGCTATCATAATGTCTCTTTCTTTTAAATAGTTGAGCTTAGCTTTACACACAATAATGTCAGATATAACAAAATAGAATAAAACCACTTAATAGAATGAAAGTATTGCTAGGCATTCTGAACCAAATAACCGAAGATGAACAATGGCTACTATATTATCTCATTTTCCATAAAATTTGTTTATACTATCATACATATTAAAATCCAGTAAGACACAACATGATAGAAACAATGGTAATAGAAAAACAAAAGCATGGTAGGACTTCAGAGCAAGATGATATCAAATCAACAATGGCTGCCATATTGTCTTTCCTTCAAAGTAACTATTCATACCATCACATATATTAAGATCATACAAAACAGAATAAAACCATTCCAACCAATGAATGAAAACATTAGACTTCAAAGCAATATAATGGTGAACCATGATTACCATAAAGTCTTCTGTACTCTTACCATTGGTTACACTAGGAAGACTATATGGTATTTATACATGTGAGTTTGATTTATTTCACTTATGAGTGTGGATTCAAGTTGCATCCATTTATTTATAAATATATGAATGTGATCATTCTTTATAGCTGAGTAGTACTCCATTGTATAAAATTACCACAATTTTTTTATCCATTCCTTGGTTGATGGCACTTAGGTTGTTTCCCAGATCTGGCTATTACAGATAGCTATAAACATGGGTGTGCATATATCACTGTGTTAAGATGTTTTCAGATCTTCTGGGAATATGCCTAAGAGCGGACAGCTGGGTCAAATGGAACCTCCAACCCCAGCTTTTTGAGGCATCTCCAGATTGACCTCCACAGTGGTTGACCAGTCTACACTCCCACCAACAGTGCAGAAGAGTTGCTTTTTCCCCCACAGTCTCCCCAGCATTTTGTTGTTGGTAGTTTTGTTGATCCTGGCCATTCTTTCTGGAGTGAGATGGCATCTCAGTGTGGTTTTAATTTGCATTTCTCTAATGACTAATGATGATGAACATTTTTTCAAGTATTTATTTGCCATTCATATTTCTTCATCTGAGAACTGTGTGTTCATCCCAGATGCCCATTGTTGGATTGGGTCTTTGAATTTTGGGGGTCTTTTTTTTTTTTAATTCTTTATAAGTTCTAGACAGAAGTCCTTTGTCTGAGGGACATTTCACTTAGATTTTTTTTTCCCAGTTTGTGGGTTTTCTCTTTTCTCTGCTGGAGATTTCTTTGGACATGCAGAAACTCTTTAATAAGATTGATTCTAAGAAGTATTTCCTGTGCAGTTTGGTTCTTGTTCATGAATTCTCTACCAACCCCTATGTCTTCAAGATTTTTACCTACTTTGTCTTGCAAAAGATTTAGTGTTTCTATTTTAATATTTAGATCTTTGATCCATTTAGATTTTAGTTTAGTACATGGTGATAGGCATGGGTCTAATTTTAGTTTTTGGCATATGGAACACCAGTTTTTCCAGCACCATTTATTAGAGACTGTCGTTCTTGCAGTGAACGTGGTTGGCGACTTTATCAAAGATAAGGTGGCTGAGTGTGTTCATAGTTGTATCTTCTAGTCTATTCCATTGATCTTCAGATCTGTTTTTAGTCCCATACCATGTTGATTTTTATTACAGTAGCTTTGTAGTATAACTTCAAGGCAGGGATTGTGATGCCTCCTGTCTTGGCTTTGCTGCTTAGAATTGCCTTTGGTATTCTAGATCTCTTCTGATTCCAGATGAATTTTAGGAGTGATTTCTCTAGATATATGAGGTATGTTTGTGGTATTTTCATTGGGATTGCATTGACTGTGTATAACAACTTTGGGAGAATGGCCATTTTCACAATATTTACTTTTCCTATCCATGATTGCTCAAGTGTATATTATTAAATTTCCATGTGTTTGTGGGCTTTTGCAGTTACTTTTATCATTAATTTCCAGTTTCATGGTGCTATGATCTGATAACATGCATGGGATAATTTCAATTCTTTTGCATTTACTTAAATATGTTCTGTGGGTTAGTGTATGGTATATTTTAGAGAATGTCCCATATATGTACTACTGAGAAAAATGTATATTCTGATGTTGTTGTATGGAACACTCTGTATATGTCTATCAAATCCATTTGTTCACAGATGTGATTCAGTTCTGTTATTTCTTTGCTGATTTTCTAGTTGATCTATCCCTTGGTGTCAATGGTATGTTAAGGTCTCCTGTTATAATTGTGTTATTCCCCATTTGATTTTTCATTTCTGTTAATACTTGCTTTGTGTTGCTGGGTGCTCTGGAATTTGGTGTATATATATTTAAGATTGTTATCTCTTCCTCTTGCAGTTTTCCCCTAGCTAGTATTTAGTGACCTTCTTTATGTCTTTGGACCATTCTTGGTTTGAAGTTCACATGGTCTGCAAACAGAATAGCTACCCCCACTTTTTTTTTGAGTTCCTGTTGCATGGAGTAGTATTTTCCATCCTTTGACTTTCAGTCTATGAGTTTCCTTCTGAGTTAGATGGGTTTCTTGTAGACAGCATACATCTTGATCCATTCTGCCAGTCTGTTTCTTTTAATTGGTGAATTGAGGCCATTTACATTAATGGTTATAGCTGTCATATATTGGTTTATTGTTGACATGTTATCTTTCTGATGTTATATGTTAACTTTCCATTCTTTTTAATTGTCTGTCTTGCTTAGTGGTTTTTTCCTATGTGTATCTAGAATGTCTTTCAGTATTCTTTGTAGGGTTGGTTTGATGATCATGAAGTTCTTCAGCTGGTCTTTGTCATGGAAGTATCTTATTTCTCCACCTGTTTTGAAGGCCAGTTTTGCAGGGTACATCAGTCTGGCTTGAAAGTGGTTTTCCTTTAGTATTTGAAACACTTCACACCATGGTCTTCTTGACTTCATTGTTTGTGTTGAGAAATCTGCTGTGATTCTGATAGGTTTTCCTTTATAGGTAATCTATCTTTTCTCTCTAACAGCTTTTAATATTCTGTTCTTATGTTGGATTTCTGGGATGGTGATTATTATATGTCTGGGTTTAGTTTTGTTTTGGTTATGGCTATTTGGATTTCTATATGCTTCACTAATCTGTATGTCAGTTTCCATCCTCATGTTTGGGAAGTTGTCAGCTATTAGTTCTGTAAATAGCCTCTTGATATCATTTGTGTTGTCTCCTTCTTTTTCATTTATCCCTGTTAATCTTATGTTGTTTTTCTTTGCATCATCTTGCTGCTGTTGAATTGTTATTTCCTGATTTCTTGTTATTTTTAGAGGATCTTTCCTGTTCACTAGCTGCAATTTTATCTTCGTGCCTGAGATTCTATCTTTATTTTCATTGAGGCGGTTTTTGGAACTTTCAATAGGATTTTTGATTTCCTGTATATCTCTTTGAATCTGCTTCATGTATTCTTTTTCTGTCTTAAAATGTTCATTCAGGGATTCTGTCATTTTGCTTTGTTCCTCTAATTTTTTAGCTGTGTCTTCATTGGATGCATTCTGTATTTGTTTCACTACTTTTATCATTTCTTCTTTTACCTAGGAGATTATTTCTGATTTGAGTTCCCTCAGAGCTTCTTGTACTTGCTTCTTTATATCAGTTGATATCATTTCAGGCATTTCAGGTGTATGTGTAGTATTTTCTTCTATGTACCTGGCTCCTAGTTTTTCTTGGGATGGGCTGGAGGTTTGAGATTGCATTTTGGTCTTCCCTTTTGTCATTTTCCTATATTTCTGTGTTTCCAGTGATGTTCCAAAGCTTTCCCTTGATGTGTTGGAAATCACCTCCTGTGCTCTCAGCTACTGGGACTCACATGGCTTTGGCTCCCCTTGGGCAGTGGTCTTGGTTTCCCTGGTTGAAAGAAGGTCACTGGGTATGGTCTACTCAAGCCTGTGTATCCTCTGGTGCATAGTCCAGTGTCCTAGGGACTGGGATCAGTGGACCCCAACCTTTTTCAGACCTGCCCTGGTGATCTGTAACTCACCTTGTGGCAGCGGTGCAGGCCTGGCTCCCCTTTTGATGGGCCTGGCTCCCCTGGTTAAATAAAGGTCACTGGGCATAGTCCACTCATGTTCATGGAACCTCTGGAGCCTAGTCCCAGTGTCCTAAGTGGGCTGGGAGAGCACCCAGCCTCTGGGATGGGTGGTCCCAAACTTTTCCTGGACCTGCCCTGGTGAGCTACAACTCACCTTGGGGCGGTGGCATGGGCCTGGCTCCCAGAATGGCTTTTTAAAAAATTTTTTCACGTGTATTTTAAGTTCTTCTCTAGAAATCTTTTGATTTTCAGCAGTTTCTTGCATTCTTTGTCCATCTTTTTCTTTCGGGCACTTTGGGTACAGAGAGGTGAGCAGCTCGTACTTCTTGTTTGAGAGGTGCAGACAGCATCAGTGTTGCTAAAACCCCCTTTTATTTACATATTATGTTGTTTAAAGCAATTTAATTTAAATTACTATAAATTATTTTATTTTAATTTTTTAAAACATTTTCTCCCTTCTTTGCCGTGCATATGTATCCCTGAGTCTACAGGCAACTAATTAAATGACTCTAAATGTTCTCTCTCTCTCTCTCTCTCTCTCTCTCTCTCTTTTTTTGGTGCCAGGGATCGAACTCATGCCCTTGCACTTACCAGGCAGGTGCTTAAGCCACTGAGCTAAATCTCCAGCCCCTAAATATGTTCTCTTTAATATGTTGTGAAGGTTTGTAGAGGGAGGGACAAGGGTTTTAATATATGGAGAGATTAGCTTACTATAGTAATCACTTCTCAATTTTGACATTACATTTGTATTGTGAAAAATTTAATTTTAATACTTTCTACTAGTTGGAGAGTACATATTGATATAGGAGAGAAGGAAAGATCAACTTTATTTTTCTGATATAGGAGATAGTAGGCATAAAGACCTGAGGGAACAGAACATTGCAGTCCAGGGAGGGTGAATACAGGAGCCCCGGTGTCAGGACATGTCTGGACACATTCAAGCTTGTAAGAGTGGAGGGAGCAAGGTGGTGTCACAAGCCCTCAGAGAAGGGCTGGGACCAATGGTGTAAGGGGTTGTGCACATTGCTGGTCACTGGGCTTCACCCTGTGTAAAACACAAAGATCTTCATCTTTACAGATCCATGTACACACATATATGTTTGTAGTATACTCACACGGCACTCCTGAAAGGACCTGCGCCCTCTCTCCTTGGCTGCCGGCAGCCACAGATACCCCTTACACCTCAGTGGGCCTGCCAGGTCTGGATACCTCGCATCAGTGGAGCCATAGTTTGACTTTGTCTTTCTTATCTGGCTTTCTTCCCTTAGTATAATGTTATCAAAGTTCCTCTGTGCTGTAGCATGAGCCCAGACTCGATTTCTTTTTATTTGTGAATACCACTCCGTTGTTGGGTATATCACGCTTTGTTTATTCACTTGTTGACAGGTATTTGGACAGCTCTGCCAGTAGAGCTGTGGTGACTAATGCTGGCCTGAACACTTGTGTGCGAGTTTTGCACAGGCATGTTTCCATCTGTCCTGGACGAACACCCAGGTGCAGAGTCTCTGGCCACTGGGTGTTTGTGTCCAATACCTCAAGGACCTGGTGATGTCTCATTTTGGCCTTATCTGCAGACAGTGGGTTAGTTCTAAACTGGGTAGGGCACTGTAAACTCCAGGCAGAACAGCCATGGCTAGGAGGCCCAGTGGGCATTAAGGACAAGTTCAAGGTCACTCAAGTACTGTCACAGTAAACTCATGGGAAAAAAACAAAACAAAACAAAGCTGGTCAGACAAACAGCAGTACTAGGAAGCTTGGGTTATGATTCCTTAAGCCCCCCAGCCTCAGAATTCATGGGCTCCCTTCAATCATCAGAGCCTCCTTTGAGTATAGAGGGGAGAGGTAGTGTGCAGGTCTTGGGCTTTTAAGGAGGTGAGCAGGGAAAAGTGAGAAATTTGGGGAGGCCCATCACGAGGAGCACTGGGTAGGTGGTGCTCTTTCCTACCCAGACAGCTGCTGCTCTGCACCAGGTGCCTGGGCTCTCCAAATTTTTCTCAGTGCTGCCCACCCTCTCTGGTACTCTGCTCACCTCCTTTGTGCCAGGTCCTAGCCTTGCCCAGGTCCCTCTCTGGTGGGGGCCTGTGCACACTGGGGCTGCCTGCTGGGTGCCATGCCACTCAGGTTCCAGCAGACCCTGACTTGATTTCTGATGGCTTGGGTTGGTTCTTATGTGCAGACTTCAGTCCATGCCTAGGACTGATGCACAGCATGTGCATGGATGTGTGCAAGTTTGTGACACTCATGAATGCAAGTGTGGGGCACATTGTGTGTCATCTATGTGTGAGAGTACATGTGGGGGACTTTACAGGGAAGGGGCTTCCCCTTACATCCATCAAGGAAGCCCAGTTTCTGTGTATGCCACTGAGGCCACACAGTATGCCAGTGTGTCATCCTCTTCTCAAGCAGTCCACCTGGGCACAGGCCAGCTGTGAACTCTTCTGGGTTGCAAGACAGCACTACAGAGGCGGGTGTGTCTGGGCATAGCAGAGATCTGGCTGACTTGCTTGGCAACTTCCTCCTTGTGTGAGAGCCTGATCAGACTTGTCCTCTCCGGAGGTGGCAGCTTTTTCTTCCACTCTTTTTTAAGACTCCAACAGTGCTCCCAGGACATGTGCTAGTCCTCATCATGAAGCACATAGTGAGATGGGGGTCCTGGGAAGGAGAACTGCTGTCCCAAGGCTCTTCCTGAGCTCCCCTGCCCCTAGAACTTAGGATTCCAGTGTGAGAGATTTTTGTCCATTGATCTTTGAAGGAACTGAAACTCTCCACACAGGAGAGGGGAAGGGAAAACTCCGGAACACAGAGGTCTGGTTGATCCTAGCTATTGGCTTCCTCACTGTGTGTCCTCAGGCAAGTAAATCACTTAACCTCTCTTCATCTGTAAAATGAAGCAATAAGAGCTCATAGTTAACCATGAGAAGTAAAGGACTCTAGCAAGGTATTTAGCACAATTAAGAGCTTGATAACTAAGTATTCCCAAAGCCCCTAGGAAAGATGACAACACTCTCTTCTGGAAAGCAGCAGAAAATGATTTGGGCAAAGCAAGAGACAAAGGTGCTAGGTGCAGGGCTGGTTGCACATTTTTCTGTTCTAATCTTGCCAAGAAAGCCTGCTGTCCTCCAGGCAGACTCTGGAGATGTAGGAGGTGCCCTTCTGCTCATGCTAAGGATTTAACCTAGGGCCTCTGCCCTGAACCTCATCCTCAGTCTTGCTAAGTTGCCCAGGCTGGGCTTCAAATTAGGATCCTCCTCCTCTGTCTCCCAGGTTACAGGTATTACAGATGTGCAGCACTGCACTCGGTGAGATTTTGGAGAATTTAAGAAAACAAGTTTTTTGTTTCTATGTTCATTCGTTGTTTTATTCATATCTCCAACTAATAAACATTACTAGGTACCTAAAGTGTGCCATGCCTGGCACTAGAATGGAAACCTAGCAGATTCCTAGGCTTCCCTGGGGTCAGATTCTGTAGTAGCTAACACTTAAACATGCATGTTAGGTTTTTTTCCCCCTCCTTTGGTGCAATAAAGAGGCAAAAAAAAGAAGAGGCCTTTATTGAGGAAGTGGAGAGGAATACACATCTCACTGGGATTGCTCAGCTCACTGGAGCCCTCTGGCTGGAGACAAAGGGGACTGAAGTTTGTATAGACTGGCCAGAGGCAGAGTTTAAGAGCAGGAGTGGGAGCTGACTGGAGCTTTCTTGGATAGGGGGAGACAAGGTTGTAAATAGAGCTGAGGGGAGAAGAAGGAAGTGGTCATCAGAAAGATAATCTGTTACTCTTTCAGCCTTGTGAGACCATCAGCATAATGTTCAGTAATTTAGACTCAGGCAGCAACCTTTTATTGCGCAGATCAGCTCCTGAAGCATTTGGAAGTGCAGTCACCTCCCTTACTGGTGGGGCACACATTCTGAAAAGTGTGATGGCTCTGAAGAGTGTGTATGGTGTTATTCCTGTTGGTGTCCCATTCTGCAGTACCAGAGCCAATCTGCCCTTCGAGGCTGTGTGCCCTTCTGGGCCTCATTGCTTGTGCTCTTTGGACCACCTAAAAGTCAAATGCAGCTTATTTGGATACAAGTGTATCCAAACTTCCACAGTTGATCTGAAACACCCAAAGCAAAACCAAGGGTAAGCAGGGACTAGGATAATGTGGATTTTACTAATTTTTTCATGAGAAAACAGAATCATAGGTTATATCACATAAAAAAACAAAACAAAACAAAAAAACTCCCACAATCTGTAAATGTCACTTTAAAAACCATCTGTCTCTCTGGAGCCCCAGCTCTTTCTTCTCCCACTTGTCTTCCACCCATGGACTTCCATTTTTAGGTCTCATATTCATACCCTGTCCCTCTTAAGATGCTTAACTAAGATGGAATTAACAAACTATACAATTCACCTTTTAAAAGCATAGGGTTCAGACAGCATGGTGACACCCACCTGTGGTCCCGGTCTCAGGCAGGAGAAATGAACTGCATAGAAAGATCCTATCTCAAAAAAGACAGTGTAGGATTCAGAGGTTTTTAGAAAAGTTTTCAGAAAAGCACTATCTTCATGCATGAGACTGGCTGCCAAAGACCAAAGAAATAGGTAGAGCTGCACAGAGTACAATTTTCTCAGTGACTTATGGGCAGAAGAATTTCCCAGCTGCATCTCACAGCAGGACAAAGGGCCTGCATGGAAGCCAGACAGAAATGACTCATAGCCCATCAGGTCCTTGAGCTTTCTAAAAAACTATCAAAATATGGCAAACATTGATTAAGAAATAGTCCACCTGTAAGTGACCAACACCAAGCACTGGACCACCTTAATGACTGTTCTTTAGGGTTGGGATGCATGTCTGGGGTACCCAAGATGGCTGCAGTTATGTCAAGCTGTGTCTCTGCGTACGCCACCACCATAACCCAATTCTATAACACCTTCACCGCCTCTTCCCCCAAAAGACTGTGTATTAACAGTTTACTTCAGACTTCCTCTCTTAGAACATTGCCAATGTTATTTTCCATCTCTGTGGACTTGACTATTCTGGGACTGTCCAAATAAGTCAGATATTTCAATATGTGCTTTTTAAAAATTTTTAAATTATGATAAAAATATGTAACACAAAATTTCTCACCTTAACCATTTTTAGGTGTACAGTTCAGTTATAGTTACATTGTTGTAGTATAGACTTGTAGACGTTTTTAATCCTGCAGAATTAACCTCTATTGCCATTGAACCACTTCCTATCTGTGTGAGTGGGGCAACTCTAGGTGTTTCTGCAGTCGTTATGCTTTTGTGATTGGCTTATTTCACATTGCATAATGTCGCATAATACCCTCATTTCATTCAGCGTAGCAAAATGTAAAGTGGGGTTCCCTTTTGTTTGTTTTTAAGGCTGAGTAATACCTGCTGCATTTACTTTGTCCTTTTACCTGATAATGGACACTGACTTGAATCCATCTCTAGGGTATTGTGAATAATGTTGCAGTGAGCACGGGCATGCAAATATCTCTTTAACATCCTGTTTCCTTTTGGTATATTCTAAGAAATGACTAGTTGTATACTAATACTATTTTTAATTTTTTGGATGATCCTCCAGCCTGTTTTCCATGGTGGCTGTATCATTTTGCACCCTCAGTAACTCTTCCTATGGTTCAAGTTTCTCCACATACTCACCAAGACATTTCTTTTTTATTTTAAAGAGTAGAAAAAACATAGTAAAAACAATGAACAGAGTTTCAGAACAAGACAATAAGAAATTAACAGTGGCTGATATATTGCATATTGTTATTTTTAAAGTACTTGCTCAGATTATAAGATACAGGTATACAAAATTGGTTAACAGTATAAGCACAGTTTTTTCACTGCTTTAATAGAAATTAGTAATGTAATTATCTTAGCTATCTTGTGTGTGTGTATATCCATAAATTTTTTCTTTTCTCTTCCTTTTCTTCTTTCCACATCCCAGTTGTTCTTTCCTTTTGAGCAGTTTCTTACCCTTTCACTATTTTTATTATACTTTTTGAATCTTATTTACCCTGTCAGTTTCTTACACTAAAGAGCCAATATGCTGTTTACACCTGTGAGTTTGATTTATTTCACTTATGAGTATGGTCTCTAGTTGCATCTATTTACCTATAAAAGCCTCAAGATTTTCCTTCTTTATTGCTGAGTAGTACTCCATTGCATAAAAATACCACATTTTTAAAATCCATTCATTGGTTGATGAGCAAATGCCAAATGGGTTGTTTTCAAGAATATTACAAATTGTGCTGCCATGGTTGACATATATTGCTGTGATACGATGCTTTCAATTTATCTGGGAAATTACCCAGAAGAGGAATAGCTGGGTCAAATGGGACCTCCAACCTCATCAATACTTTTTAAAATTTATTTATTTTTATTAATTGTAACAATCCTGGTAGATAATGAAGTAGTATCTCACTATAGTCTTCATATGTTCTTCTGTAATGATTTAGTGATATTGAACATCTTTTTACATGATTACAGTTCATTTTTATATCTTCTTTGGGGAAAAATCTAGTTGAGGTTTTCTGCCCACTTTTGAATGGGTTGTTTGATTTTTGTTGTTGAGTTTTAGGAACTCTTAAAATATATATACTAGCCAGGCATGGTGACTCATGCCTGTAATCCCAGCACTTGGGACGCTGAGTCAGGACAAATGTTGCAAGTTTGAGGCCAGCTCAGGCTACAAAGTGAGCTCAAAGCCAGCCTGAACTGCATGGTGAGGCCCTGTCTCAAAAAGGCAAAGAAAAATAAACAAATAAGTAAGTAAATAAATAAAATATATGTACTAGATATTAACCTCATATCAGATATATTATTTACAAATATTTTCTCCCATTCTGTGGGTTACCTTTGCACTCTAGTGATAGTGTACTTTAAGGTGTAAAAGTTTCTTTTGTTGCCTGTGTTACATTCCAGTGTCACTGCCTAACTCAGTGTTATGGAGGCTCCCCTGTATTATCTCTTAGGAGTTTTGTAGTTTTAAGTTAAGTATCTTACACTTAGATATTCAATCTGTTTTTGAGTTATTTTTGTACCTGGTGTGTGCTCAGGGTCAAATTTCATTCTTTTGCATGTGGAAATTTAAAAGCAGCTAGAATTCAATATAGTCAGAAATGGGGCCACGAGCATTTGAGTTGCTTTGAGACAGAATTTAATTGGCATCTTCAGGGCCTGCTTGGGTTCAATTACATATATTCCACTTCCATTTGGCAGTGCGGTCCTGCTGTAAATGCCCAGATAACACCAGGTTATGATGGGCAGTTCATGTTGCACGTGCTTTGATGACCCACTGTTAAATGCTCAGTCTTTACTAAAGCCCAGTGGTGGCTCAACAGCTGTCTCTCAAAAGGAGAGCAGTTTTCTGTGGATAATGGGTCTTAGAGCAAACCTGAAAGGCTGCGATATGACTCTAGAGGCCTGTGGAAGGCTCCAAACGGCATCTCCTGATACTAACACCCCAGTTGCCTTGGATCTGCTGGGCCCTATAATCTAGGTGGCAGGGCAATTTCGCTGTCCGGATTTGCTGCAGTACCTTCTCTTATTCCCATTCAAAACTACAGTTTTCTAGTTATTTAGTAAACAGACTGGAGAATCAATCCAAGCAATGAATATGCTACCTCCAAAACCCAAATAATACTATTATCTGTTGCAGTTCTCTTTTGTGTGTCACTTCTGCTTTGGCCTTTGCCATGTTAGACCACCACCATGTTATTCAGTAATTTATATTAGGGCAGAAACCTTTCAGTTCAACCTAGACTTGTCTGACCCTGAAGTATCACACATTTGTAAGGTGACTGAGTCATTCAGCTTACAGCTGACTAACTGCTAGAAGGTGGGGCTTGGGAAGCCTGGAAGGTAGTCTCTCTCCTGCTTCTACCTTTTCTTTCTCCTCCTGGCTGCTGTGATGTGAGCAGCTCTTCTCTGTCAGACCTTTTCCACTATGCTGTTTCTGCCTTGGAGCCTGTTGACCATGGACTGAAACTTCTGAAACTGTGATCCAGGATAAACCTCTCCTCCTTTAAGTTGTGGGTGTTGGGTCTCACTGATGAAAGTTACCAAAAGGGTCACCAAACTGTTAGGCCAAGAGGGTTGTGTCTTTGCACACCAAACTCACAAAATGTTGGATTTCTTTTCACAACTCAACTCTTTCCTGTTGGAGGAAGTGTACATTGCTGCTGAGAGCAGACCCATCTGGCATGGAGTAATGTGAAGCATGCCCCTCTTTCTAGCCCAGCAGTCCCAGCCCGTGCATACAAGGCTCAAGTGGGAGGCACTGAGAACCCTGAACCATAGGCTGCATTTAAAAACAAAATAGAACAGAATAAGAAACTTTTCACTTTATGGTGGTGAAAATGAAATATACATTCAGGAGAAACTGCACTTAAAACTTTGAATCTTTTAAAATTTTTGTTGAAGTTCTGGAAATCTTTGAATTTTGATCTTTTCCTGGGTTAGTGATATACAGTGCGATCCTCACCATGGCTGCATGAGCCACAGACCTTAATCAGTCACATAACCATGAGGGGAAGCTCTCTAAGGTGTGTCATGTTGCTAATTTAAAGTGTTTAATGTGTTAGGTATACTGAGTCATTTTTCCTCTTTCTTTCTTTCTTTCTTTCTTTCTTTCTTTCTTTCTTTTTCTTCCTCCTCCTCCTTTTTCCTCTTCTTCTTCTTCTTCTGCTTCTGCTTCTGCTTCTTCTTTTTGTACTGGGAATAGAACTGACAATCTCACACTTGCCAGACAGGTGCTGTGCCACTGAGCTATATCCCCAGCCTGAGTCATTTTGGACCTTTAATATTTTCAGTTTATGATGGCTTTATTGGGACATAACTCTATCATAAATGGAGAAGTATCTGTGGCTAATATGAGGAGTGCACTCCAGGTAGGTAGAGCAAGTCTTATCTCATTGCTAACCTGTTGCAATTATATGTATACTGGGCTACAACATAACCACCCTCAGCACAGATTCTATTAAAATACTAGTTAGAAGCATCTTCTCTGGAAAAACTGTTCTCTGTGCAATAGGAAATACATCCAAGATTATTCATTGCAGCACTTAGAAGAGCAAAATATTGGAAGGCCCAGAAAGTGAGGAAGGAACTGTGGGAAATTCTAACAGTGGGATGTGAGAATAGGAAAATATATGCACCAAAGGTGTGACTGACAATGGAGATGAATGTTAGAAACGTAAAGCCAAGAGGTAGGTTGTACACAAATACTTACAGAATGATCCATGTGTTTGAAATATCAAGACTGCAAGCCACACATGCTGTATATTGTTTAGTAAGTAAAAGCATTAAGGAATGAGTAAAACTAATAATAAACACCAGATTCAGGATAATAGTTGTTTCTGGACATAAGGAGGTATAGGAGTTGGGAAAAGGTATATGAGGCAATGTTTTATTTCTTAAGTGAGTGATAGGCACATGTGTATCTATCCTGTAGTCTTTATGTGCATTATTAAATAGTACAAATAGGCCATTCACAAAATGCAGGGGAAGAGAACAAGAAGTCACCAAGAAGCAAGTTGTCATGGTTTATGTCAGTGGCCCCCAAGTCTCATGCCTTTGTATTATGCATTTGTGATTGATTCATTGTCTAGCACTTCAATTGGGGATGTGAGTGCTATACCAGCCTAGGGATGGAGCCAAGATGTGATGTAACGGCAGGAAGAAGGTGTGTCTCTCTCTCTTGCCAGTTTCTACCTTGCTGTTTGCAGCCGCCATGAACTGTGGCCTCGCCATGCCTCCCTGCTTTGGAGCCAACTGAGTATGGACTTAAATCTCCAAAACTGTACAAAATCAGTCTTTCCTTTCCCAACTTTGGGCATCAGGTATTTTGTCTCAGTGATGAGTAAAAAATAACTAAGACAGAATTTGGTACCGAGAGTGGAGTCATTGTTGTGACTATACCTGACCGTGTTTTTTAAGAGGCTTTGGAGATGGCTTGTGGGTAGAGTTTGGAAAGGTTCAGACATGTCGCCTGGATGCATAGAGCTGGAGTAGCTTAGGCTGTTTTGTAGAGGAGATTCTGGTCAGAGGTCCAGAGACCAGAAGGCTGATAGAAAGCCTTATAGTAAAGACAAGGCTTGGGAGGTTTCTGCTGGGGAGAAGGACTGCATTGGTTGTTGGACTCCCCAGGATGTGTGTTATGGCTTGGCAGAAAGTTTATCTGCATTGTTCTCATGACCAGAGTCTTTGCCTGAGGCTGAGATTCAGGGTCATGGACCGATTAATCTGGCAAAGGAAATTTCAAGGCAGTCAGATGTTGAGGTGTGGCATGGCTATTGTTGGGGGCTTTTAGCCAGATATATGTTGCAAATCAAGAGCAAAGAGCCCAGCAGGATAATTTAAAACACTGTGAGTTTTGCCAAAAGGAAAACTCCAGTAAAGCTATAGATTGTAAAGACAGAGCTGAGACTTTGATTGCTGAGAAGAAGCAGAGAAATAAGAAAGATGGCCAGAGGGTATCCCAGGAAGCAGTGGGTCTCCATCCTTTGCAGTCTCAAAACTGCAAGTGAGAGAATTTGCTTAGAGCAGAAAGCTTCAAAGCACCATACTCCAAAATGGCGACAGAAGCCGCATGAGGTTCCAGAATGGTGGCAGCATTTGAGGTTCCAAAATGGCAGCAGTCATACCAGGTTCCAAAATGGTGGCAATATAGAGCAGCTTTTCCTCACAATCAGGTAAACAAAGCCCAGCAATCCAGGCACTAGGCCCCTACAGCTAAGAAAGAGAAAAGCCTGACTACTGCTCCAGCTGGCAGCAAACCTTGGGGGCAATCACATGGTGCTGATTTTAGGTGCAAGAAAAATGCACAAATTCTGAGGGTAATATGGCCTTCACCTCAATTGCAAAGAGCCTGGGAGGCCAAGCAGTGTGCCCCCAAGACAGCAATTTATAAAGATGTAAGGGTAAAGCCAAAGGTGCAATGGAGACCGCAAAAGTTTAAAAAAGCAATAAACATAGATCATCCAAAAAAAAAGCTGCAAAAAGCAAACAGAGGCTTAAGAAAAAAGCTGGGGGAGGTAAAATCCCTAAAAATGCCGTGGGGGTGGAATCACCCTAGCCTTTTGGAGCTTGCAAACAGATTGCTTCAAATGCTGAGTATGAAACTCTAGGACTTAATGTTCACCCTGCTGGATGTTGGACTTGCTTTGTTTCCAATGCTTTATATCCCCCTGTTTGTAACTTTTGGAATGGTAGTGTTTATCTTGTGCCTTTGAATTTCAGAAACGTTTAACCTTACTTCACTTCTACAGGGGTTTACAGTTAAGATTTTGCCATATATATCAAGAGAGACTTGAGACTTAGACTTCTCAGCAATGCTAAAAATGTTAAGACTTTGGCAACTCTTGGAAATACACTAAATGTCTTTTATATAAAGGATGTGCAGGAGTCTTTGGGGGCCAGGGGTGGAATGTCATGATTTATGTCAGTGGCCCCCAAGTCTCATGCCTTTTCATTATGCATTTGTGGTTGGTTCATTATTTAGCCCTTGGATTGGAGATGTGAGTGCTACACTGGCCTAGGGGTGGAGGCAGGGTGTGATGTAATGGCAGGAAGGTGTGTCTCTCTCCCTTGCTGTTTCTGCCTTGCTGTTTGCAGCTGTCATGAACTGTGGCCCCGCCATGCCACCCTGCCTTGGAGCCAACTGAGTATGGACTTAAACCTCTAAAACTACAAAATCAAGCTTTTCTTTCCCAACTTTGGGCATGAGATATTTTGTCTCAGTGACGAGTAAAAAATAACTAAGACACAAGTCCTCCCTGAGAATTGGTGCCATGTGCAGGCCACTGTTGGGAGAGCCAGATGCCAGCCCTTCTGGCACCCCATAAGCAACCCTCTGATCTGGAGAAACACAGGCTGCAATGATATCTATTGAGGTAAAAATACAATTTAATGCTTGTGGTGTTTAGTGTTGCACTGACTTTGCAGGTCTAAAGCTGGTAGTCTGGTCATCGATTCAGATGATAACATACACAATGTAGCATCTATAGGGGGTCTCCTTCTGAAGGTGGTAGCTACTGTTAACTCCCTATCATTTTGTTTTGAAGTCCTGTATCATTTTCATTGTTTTACTGGGTTGGGTTTTATTGTTTTATTTTGTTATATATGATGGCATGGGCTGCTATTTCAAAGATAACAAGATGTATTATGGTAGCCATTTGAGTTTTGAAGTCCTTTATTGCATTCATTATTTTGTTTTTATTGGTTTTGTTCTGTTTTGTTTGGTTTTTCCTATTTCTGAAGGTATCTGCAGGCATTTTGAAGACAAAAGGAGGCATTGTGGTAACCATTGTTCATTTCCTATTGTTTTGAAGTCCTGTGTCACTTACACTGGTTTGCTTTGATTGGCTTTATTCTGTTTTATTTTTCTTGGTTTTAGTCTCTTTAAAATAAAAAATAAGTAAAACATAAATAGTGCTAAATAAGTTTTTAAAAACTTAAAACCCATCTTATGAGGCTTTTATAAGTTTTTGTACTGCAATGTGAACAATCAGTTCTCTGACTCCAGGTGAGTTTTCAGGGGTTACCCAGGCACTGTGCTGGAAAGGAGGCAAGACAATGGCAGGGGCCTGGCTCTCTGCTGTACTTCATTCTCAGCCTGCTCTGCACTGGACTCCTGGATTTCTTTGTCCTGCCACCCCCTCCCCTGCCTCCACACTGCTGTGAACTGCCCTCCCTGTGCCTGCATCCAGGGCTCTTGTTCCTCACCTTTAGGAGGCAGCCTAGCGTCTCACGGAAACCTCTGTTTGGGGCTCTGGATAGTGCTGTGCACTCTTTCTTCAAATCATTTTCTTGCCTGTATATATCACCCTTCCCCTGGCCTGCACTGCCTGAGGGAAGGGGCTATCTAGAGCTCATTTACTGTGTCATCAGCTCCTGCAGTGGTAGCTGGCACAGACAAAGCACTTAAGGCATACCATATGTTGAAGGAGCAGGATTAACATTTTCCTTAGGAGGTGGGACAGTTACTCATACCACTCGCCATGCAGTGTAAATGAGTTCCCTGTCTCCTGGCTGGAGAGGAAGGTGCTGAGCCACATGGGAGAAGATGCATATGACTGGGATGGAGTGCACTGAGGGCAGGACAGGGCATGGATGATCTAGATTCGAGTCCAAACTTCGGCTGATTTGTGTCATAAAACTCCAATGATAGGAATACAAAGAGCCCCCTTCTTTTAAATTTTGAATTCTGAGAATCAGAATCTTAAAAGTTGGCTTCTCATTATTAGAAAGAAGAAAATAGAGATAGATTTAATAAGAGAAGTGCAACACTTGTACACTGACAACTAAAAACATTGTTGATAAAAATTAAAGACCTAAATAAATCAACTGGTGTAGAAGACAACCTGGGCACCTCTCCATGAATGCAGAATAACTGCTTCAGTATTAGTTAAAGTGAGCACTATTTCCATGTACTGATGTGTACAGAACTGGCTATGCCATTTCCTTCTATCTTCAATTAGCTCTAAGAAATTTAAATAAGGCTAGCTGAGGTACTGATATGCAATCCTTAAGAGCAGCCAGCAATTTCCTGTTTTCTTACATCATGTTCTCTATAAAATGGTTGAACACAGCAGGATGGCAGTACCAGATAGCTCCTGGAATATCAACTGGGTTTGAGCCTCAAAATAAAACTGTGGCTTATTTTGTGACTTCCCAGCCACAAAAGTTTACATATCAGAAACTGAACCAAAGGCTACCTAAATTCATTCATATGCTATCTCAGGCGAGTTACTCAGACTGGCGTTTCTGCGTCTTTCTCCCTGCACATTGTAGAAGTATTTGCTCTCCACCTGTCTAGCTCAGCTCACCTTGCTCACTTAATTCCCATCATCCTCCCTGCCACTCTTCCTTGAACTGCTTCTTCATGAGATAATAAATTCTGGGAGAGGCCTTGGATCAAGATGTTTGTCCATATGTCATAACTTGGATGGAACTTAGGACCCCTTGGCTGCCAAAACATTGAATATGTCTTGGTGTCTTTCCTCTTGCTGTGGATTGCATTGGAGGTGGTAGATTGGAATTAACTCCCTGGAATTCCAATAACTTTCCTATGGGATTATAAATATACCTTTCCAGATTGTGATGTGGACTGGAAAAAGGGTTCCAATATTTGGATTACAATAGATTGGCACACATAATAGTAAGTTGGCAGTAAAGTCTCTCCAAATTGATCTACAAATTCACCATGATACAGATCAGAATCTTAGATAGCTTTCTTTTAAGATATTGACAAGATAATCCTAAAACTTATAGAGAAATTCAGAAACCCAGAATAGCCAAAATAATCTTAGAAAACCAAATTTGGAGGACTTGTATCGCCCTATTTCAAAACCCATGGCAGAACTACCGTAATCAAGGTGTAAGGTGTAAGGAGAAAGATAAAGATAACTCGAATCAAGTTCCTATATAAACACTTACATCTATGATTGACTGATTTTTGGCTAGTATGCCAAGAAAATTTGATGGATAAAAGCAGAATTTCTCAACAAATGGTGCTGGAACCATAGATGTCCACATTCAAAAGAAACAAGTATAGCTCAACCTCATACCACAGATAAACATTAACTCTAAATGGAGTACAGACTTTAGCAAAAGCTAAAATTATACAGCTATTAACAGGAAATACAGAAGTTAATCCTCATGAACCTAGATAAGGCTCTGTCATGTATGACACCCAACACACAAGCAGTAAAATAAAAAACAGATAAATTAGACATTGTCCAAAAGAAATACTTAAAAGGACACCATCAATAATGTTCAAAGATAACCCACAGAGTGAAAGAAAATATTTTCTGATATGAATCTAATGTCCAAAATAAAGAGACAACTCTTCCAGCTTAGCAATGAGAAGACAAAAATCTCAATTAAAACAGGGAAAATATTTGAATAGACATTTGTTCCAAGCACATGAAAAGGTGTTGAATGCCCTTAGTCTTTAGGGAGGTACAAATCAAAGCCACAAGGGGGAACCACTTCATATCCACCAGGATAACAAGCCTTAGTGAGGATGGGAGAATTGGAAGCTTCATACACAGCGGAGGGGAACACACGATGGTGTAGCTGTTTTTAAAAAACAGTTTTGCAGTTCCTGAAAATGTAAAACATAGAACAGTGTTTGGCCCAACAATTCTACTCCTAGATATAAACCAGAGAGGAATGAGCATGCATACACACAAACACTTGTACATAGATATTTACAGTAGCAAGGTTCATAAGAGTCAAAAGAGGAAACAACTCAAATATCCATCAAACTATGAATGAATAAATATAATATGATCTGTCTATAGAGTAGAATGTATTCAGCCATAAAAAGGACAAAATATTGTTCATTGATACATGCAACATGAATATACTTTGAAAATACAATAACCCAAGGAAAATGGTCACAAAAGAGCATCTGTTGTGGGGTTCCACTTACATAAAATGTTTGCTATGGGAAAATCTGTACGGACAAAGTAAATGTGGAAAAGGAGAGATGTGGGAGCCAGGCTGGAGCCTCCCCACAGCCCTACTCCTGCATCCTGGACTCGCTGTATAAACATGCTGATCTGATCGAGGGAGCCCTGTTCAGCACCCGCCTCCCAAGACGCACAGGCGGTATCAGAAACCGGCACTGCAGTGCCATCCAGATAAACGTGCCAAGAATAAAGAAGCAGAGAAAAAACTCAAACAAGTGGCTCGTGAGGCACATGGTGAGGAAGGGTTTGATAGGGAGGTCACCTTGACATTGAGGTTGGCACTTACTTCCAGACCCAGATGATGTCTTCAGGGAACCGTTTGGTGGAAGGGGCCCATTTTCACTCCACTTCAAAGACCTCTTGAAGAGCAGAGGGGTCCCCAGGAAGCAGAAACCAACGCGGGTTCTTCTTTCTCTGCCTTCAGTGTATTTCCCTCATTTAGAGTGGATTTTCTTCGTTTGACACAGGATTTACTTCGTTTAGGTCCCTAGGTCATGGGGGCCTTGCTCCATCTTTGTCTAAGCCATTTGGTGGCAGTAGAATAGGCAACTTCAAATTTATATTGACTTCTGCTAAAATCATTCATGCTAAAAAAAATCATCACAAAGAGAATGGTCGAGAGAAAGTGAAAACTGAAGAAGATGGACAGTTGAAATCCTCAGGGATAGATACAAGATGAGGAACAGCTACTATGCTTGGATAACAAGTCATTCAATGCATGCACTTAACAGAAATGTTACACGTAATAAGCATCATTTGAGGATTAACAGGAACATTTTTTTTAAGATTTCAAATGAATCCAGGCATGGTGGCTCACGCTTGTATTCCTAGCAGTCAGGAAGCTGAAGCAGGAGGATTGTTGTGAGTTTGAGACCAGCCTGAGTTACCAAGTGAGTTCAAGGCCAGCCTGAACTACACAGTGAGACCTTGTCTCAAAAAGACAAGCAAACAAACAAACAAACAGATTTCAAATGAACTTGACTTTCAGTATAACTGTGCCTAATCTAAAGTATTTACAAGCTGCTTGTTGGAGTTCCTCTTTGTCCTAGACTTTTGAGTTTCTTTTTGGGACAACAGGGTAGGACTAATTTTGTCTTTAAAATCATCTTAATTTCTGTATGCACTTTGCTCTTTTGTTAAATGCGATCCACGGTAAGCTTCCACTCTTGAGTAGTGCTGGGACAAGACCGCACTGTTAACACCGGCACAGATTAGCTTTGCATTGTGCCTGAAATGTGAGCCGAGTTGTGTCACCTGCTGGGACGCTAACTTTGCTGGGCGCTTCACAGAAATAGTTTCCATTTCTTCAGTAATTAGTAATGAAATATTTTAATGCATTACTGGTAATTTAAGCATGTTTTCTAGTTGTGCGTGCTAGTCAACCTAGTAAAGCTTTGAAAATTGTTTAAATATGTAACATTAAGCTTGGGTTTATCAAAGCTGGAAAGTAGGATCTTTGTCATTTGCTTAAAAATGAAGTGAAATGAAATAAAATAAAATAAAATGAAATAAAATAAAATAAAATAAATGTGAATGTGTGTGGTATGTTCTTTCCAGAAAAAAAAAGAAAGAAAAAGATTGATTACTGTTAGGAGAGGGGGGAAGAGAGGACAGGGAGTACTGGGTTTTTAAAAGGCTGACAAAAATATTCTGAAATTAGATAGATCACCACAAAGAAATAACATTTGAAGAAGCAGATGCTTGCCCTTACTAGAGCATTTCACAGTGTGCACTTATATCAAAACCTCACACTGTACTCTGGAAAGACATACAATTTTATGTGTCAATTAAAAAAGCAACTTGAAAATAAATGGATAAAAGTTAAAAACAACAACTTGCAGAAGGATGCACAATTCTATGAATAGAGTAAAAACTGTGAAATTGCTCACTGTAAATGGGTGAATTTTAGGATATGTAAACTGTATCTCAATAAAGCTGATATAATAAGGTTAGCTGTCAGTGCGGCAGTGCCAGAGGCCTCAGGCTGAGGTACGATTGCTCCATGTGGCCTGGTCTTAGAGCTCTTGCTGAGTCAGAGCCCTTTCCGGGCAGCCCGGAAGTCAGAATGTACATCTCAGGCCCGCGTGACAGCTGGGTGCATGACACCTCATCACCAATAGACTTGTTTGCTTTGGTTTTACAGCCCCATTTAATAAACAGACTCCATATGCCTCAAATGAACTGTAGAGGAGGCCAAGCAGCTCCACCGAGTGGCACTGCCAACTCCCTGGCCTGGGGAAGTCCCCAGGAGGAGCTCTTGGCTTGATTGGTGGTCAAAGCCTGTTGTCCAGCAGAGACATGGCTAGGTTCACATTTCTTATAACTTCAGCTTTTTTGCACTCTCTGCTGGTCTTTAGCCATGAGGTATGAATGTCACCTACCTTCTGAGGGATATATACCACTCTGGCTAGTGGTCCTGAGGATTTATGAAGCTGGTTGATTCCTCTTTGAGTTTAGGAGAAAATGAGTATCCAGCACATAAGAGCTTGTATAAGTACACAGAATGCATGTGTAGGAAACAGCACATAGCAATGGGGAGAGACTGCAAATTTAACAGGAGCTGCAAGCAGCAAGCTTGCCGATTCAGTGCTCCTAGATGGTAGCCAGGAGCTGGTGCCCAAGTAGAGTCAGGTTTAGGTCTCCTCTTCATTCCTGTGGTACAGAACAGGGGCTGAGCTGCTGTCTGTTGTGTTTCTTGGCTGCAGAAAGGATCAGGTCTTGCAGCATGTGTATAACCTGGGTCCCAAAGCCTCTCTGAGACTGAAAGTACAGCTCTCTTGGACGGGTACTGTTATGAATGAGCAATGCATGCTGTAGACTACGTACAGGGATACTGTTCAATAAGAGAGGTAGTTGCAATTATTCTTAGACCAGAGTCTATAAAACATAGTTTTATATTTTCCTGTATTTTCGATTTGCAACTTCTCTGCTCTCAGACCAAGCTCAATGTGTGGGAAAATCAGAAAAGGTTGGTTCTACCCCATGGTTTCACAGAACACTTGGTTCCACAAACCACAAAGCCTTTTGGTTTTGTGCATTAGGCAGAAAAGTGCCTTTCTAAAACCCTTAGATTCTCTCTTCCATCACTCAGCACTAACTGTGTCCATTTTATGACCTGTTCTGTACCAGTGAGTGTTGCTAATTGCACTGAATTAATCACATTTTTGCTGTGCTTGGAGAGCTCAAGGCAACTGTGCAGAGGACAGGTAGCTTCTTAGGACATAAACTACTTCTTACATCTTCTTTGTTCTTGGGTCCTGAGTCTCCACTGCTGCTGTCATTACCCAGGAACCTGAGGATGGCATGAATTGGGAGACTGCTTATGCTAGCTTGGAGCTCCCAGAAGGCCAGAGATACCAGTTCTCATCTTGATGATGAGGAAAAAAGGATATGTGTGCAAAGTGTCATGTATTCCCTCCTGAAGACTGGTCTGGGTCTTTTAGTTGTGCCTCTGATAGCTATACTCAAGGAACTCAGTTGTGATTCCTCTAATACCATCCATCCATCCATCTTTTTATCCACACATCTATACATTCAACCATTTTATTCATCCACCAACTATCCACATAACCATTCTAGCCACCATTCATTCATTCATCCACTAACTCAATGTCTATCTACTCATCCATCCATCCATCCATTCATCTGTCTACTCATACAGACATCCATCCATCCTCATAACAATCATTCACCATCTACTAAGTCATCCAGATATCCAACATCCACTTTATGACCACCATCCTAGCCTGGTATTATATTCCAGGAGTGGAAGGACCAATTACCTCCCTCCTAGGGGGCTCACAGGTACGTGCTGACAATAACACATAGCGACTATGTAAAGCAGAACATGATCAGCTACTGGCGGTTATAAACAAAATGATATTGGGGCTGTGCCAGAGTCCAGCTGCGGCAGGGCTAGGGTTTCCCAAAGGTGGACAGGGAGTCGGCGAGTGAGAGACAGAAAACACTGCACACCAGTCTGTGAGTGAATCTGAATCCGCTTTATTTTTTAGAAGCTGGAATATATATTTGCTAACCTTGGCAGCAACCCCCAGCCCCAAGTAGGAAGCGCCCCAGGCCCAGGGCCAGGCAGGGATAATCCTAAACAATAGGTTTTAATTAACCTCAACCCTGAGCAGGAAGCAGCCCCAGGCTCAGTAGGTGTTAATTAACTCTTTTCACCTTTGTAACATCTCAATCTTGTTACTTAGTTAGCTTGGGAAATGTAAACCTGCAGGAGGAAGAGATGTGTGAGGCTATTATGCCAACTCCCTACATTGTTTCCCTTATCACTTATGGGAGTGTGGCAGTCCCTGTGAGGACAGCGCCTGTCTTAGGTCAAGGACTCTTCATATGAACCCAACCAGGCCTTACCCGTCATGGGCCTGCAGGACAGCAATAGGTCTTGTGCCTGTCTTAGGCGGCTGGTGGTGTAACATATGTGTCCTAGTTGCCCATCTTTGGCTGCCTGTCCAGTGTCTCAGGGCACTTGTCTCACAGGAACCCCGCAAATCCTCCTCCATGAGCTCTCCCACCCAAAGCTCCCACATAAACTCTCTCACACTACTCACAGAAGGCAAAACCCCACAACCAGTCCTCACAAAGGGGTTATCTAGAGGGTCTCCAGCAACCCCCCTGGAGTCTCCACCCTCGACTCCATATTGAGCATTACATAAAAACATACACATGTGAACTACACAAATTACAATTATCAGTACAAAACATTTCAAGATCCCCGCGCCCAATTCCCACATGCGGTGTCCTTTTCCTGGAGAAGCGATTGTCACAAGGCGTGGATGGACTAGGACGCAGCATGGACA